>BQNB010018623.1:7597-66053 GCA_026074375.1 Tanacetum coccineum
CTTTCAGTAGTACGAGTCAGTTTGTTTGAGAGATAAATGAACTCTTCAATGTGTATCACATTAATTGGAAGAGATAACATTTACTCTGGGAATCCCTTTCCTTTTATAGGCAAATGGATTAGTGTTTACAAGTTAACCTAATACATATGTCAAGCATTAAATGGGTGGTTGAGCTACCATTTAATGTACACATGCTTTATAGTACCAGGTACAGTCCTTTAAGGAAAGTTGATGTACTTTTATACCAACTTTAGAAGTAACATTTCCCAAGGAGATTGCTTTATTCCTTTTGACATAAAGCAATCTTTTTCCCGCCTTGTAAACCTTCTAGAAGTGAAACAACACGTTTCAGCTTCTGTTAAGGAGATAGACAACGTTCAGTTTGGAATTGTCAACCAAGCTGAACTGAAGCTTCAACCAAGGGCCTTCTTTAGTTTCTATACCGCTGCATAAACTAAAGTGAAGATGCTTCCCAATCTTTTAAGGACCTAAAGAGTTGACGCTGAAGAAGCTTCAACGACTTAAGCTGAAAGACTTCAGCTTGAGAAACACTTAGGGGATTTTATGTTTAAATCTACTGAAAGACTGAAGGGCTCAAGAACTGAACCCAACAATCTCCCCCTATTTGAATATACAAATAGCCTAAGTTAAAATCAATTGTAAGTGAGCAAAACAACTTCTTCTTACACAATTGATATAGATTGAACAACAGAAATTGATTACCATTCATTCTAACTTTCATTACATTACATTTACAAAAGATAAAGTTATTACAAACAATTTCTATACTACTGCCTTAGCTGTTTACTGACACTTTTCTTCATGCTGAACTTGATGACTTGTGTTTCTTTGTTGACCTGGAATGGTCTTTTAAGTCACCAGTTCTTTTTCTTTTATTGTTAGCTAACTCATTTAGCTCATTCAGAGGATCCTGTTCTTTGAGGGGTTTGTTTAATTCAATCTTGGGTTCTTGTTCAGTTTGAGTCTGCTGATCCAATCTTGTCTTTACCAGATCATAAATGGTTTTCCATCCTTTTTCACCTTTGTCCAGACAAGCTTGTATTACTTATCTCCATTCTCCCGAATGTAGATCACTGACCTTGAGATTTGAGATGACTTCATCAGACCCATCTTCCCTATATATTTTCAGTGTGATAGGGCCTTTCTTTGTGAGAACTTTACATTTTATGATCTTAGAGCTTTTCTTTCTTTTCAACATCTTGTCACAGTATTTATCAAAGAGTAACTTCTTGGTGTAGTACTGTGTCATAACATTTTTTCCTAAAAGATCAACTAATTCATCTTTCAGGTTTGTGTCAGCATCTTTGGTGTTCTTCTCCCCCTCAATAGGTGAAGCAACATTCATGCTTGTAGCTCCTGATGTATTTTTCACCATAGTGGCAAACCTGTTCAAGGTATCAGTAACCTTGTGCAGAAGACTTGGAAGAGAATCCAAAATCTTGAGCTTTTCTTGAACTGAAGAAACTTGACTTGGCAAATTAAGAAACTCTGCTGAGAGCTCCATTCAAAAAGGAGTGAAATGCCACCCAAGTATTTGACATTGCACTCCACTACGCCATTATTTTTTACTATATCCCAAGCATTTTAGGGAACCTGGATATTTTTTGCCTTCCCCACCCAGCAATTTTCTAATCTTGATCTAATATACCTATCCCTTCCACTGATATATTCATCTCCGGATATTGAGGTCTCATGGAACCAACAACAGCCTCTTTAAAAGAGAGACCACTAGATTTCCTCTCAGTTTTAGCCTTAAACTGAGCCGCAGGATTAATCAGAGAGAAGTCTGAAATAGAAGCCCCCTTTCCTCCCATCTTGACAAACTTAGCGTAGTTTATCACAAGTCTATTATCTCCTATCATTATTACTTTTAGTCTCTTTTCAAACCTCATGATATATCCTATGTTCTTGAACCTCACAAAACTAAATCTCGTACATTTTTTAGTTCTTTTGTAGGCGATGTAAACATACCACACTTCCCATATCGACGTAGGCATGTTTCCGCAATTCGCCCCCGAATCCCATAATATTTGGGAAGTTAGTGAATAAAGAAAAAAATAGACTTATCTCTCATTACCTTGTCGAAATCCGAGAGGCCTGAGCCGCCGCGATGATTCTTGGGGAAATCCTTCTTGTCTTGATTGTTATACTCCGACCTAGGCTTCCTATGTTTCCTTGAGACCTTTCACCCATATCCTCGGACTTCTTTACCATTAAATTCTGATGTGAAGGATTGATTTGAGGGAAGGGCAGATGAGTTTGGGATGGTGGTTCGACTTCCCATAGATAGAAGGTGAATTTTTTAACTCTTCTCCTATTGCTTTCGTAAAAACCAGGATCAAAAGGTTGCACCACTAGCTTGCAAGGTCCGGGAAAGCCACCAAAAAACCAAAAGACTTTTTGTGTAATGTTTTTAAAAGAAGTTTTAATTTTAACGTGGTTATCATTATTTATGTTTATTTTGTTGAAAACTTATAAAAGCTACTAATTAATATATTATTAGCGGGTTCTTGATTATCTATATTATTGCATGTAATCACATTCGTAAAATATGGCGTAAAAATAATTATAAATGAAGAATTACATGTATTTGTGGGAGCAATTGGCGCGTAAAGACACTTTGCTAAATCCCTAAAGGAGTTGGAGTGGGGTTTAGGGGAGCGATCTGTCTCGCCCTGAAAATAGAGCGCCTCGATAAGATCCCCCCCATTAGTAAGAGATCGAGGCGGTTGGTGTGTAGGTTTACTAATCTAGTTTGGGGATGGGGGTGGTCGCGACTTATTCGCGACAAACCCTCCCCATTATTAATCTAACTTTCGATTTAACTTCTAACAAAGAAATCTGTCTCAAGTACAATAATTACTATTGTAATTAATATATATTAATCATATCCGCGAATCAGGTATTAATCGAATACGACATAACTGACAAACCCCACACGAAGATTAAGAACAGATTTTGGTTGAGGAGATAAAACAAGTTAGTGTTCAAAAACATGTCAAACCCGTACTAACTTGTATTAATACACAGGTCTGTTTAAGTTTAGTAAGTGAATATACGTTTAACACTGAGAACCCGATTAAGGTATACATAAAGACGAAAAAAGTTAAAATATATAGCTTGGTTTAAGTACTTAATATGAGTTAATTAGATATCATTGGAATTATTTATGTTTGTCATTTTTTTAGATCCTAATCAGTTTTTACATACCACTATCTTAAACAACAACAACCACCAACCTTATTTATCGCTTGACTATTACTTAAATATGTTAAACGAGGGGCACAACAGTTAATGGGTTGATATTTGTTTATCATGTCTGGGTTATGGGTGAAGGTTCTGAGACACATTAAATAAATGGTCGTGTTATGGTAGAAGTTATATTAATCCGTCAACCCGCCAACAGGAACGACGACTCGATTGCCACCCCTGGTCCTATACGATAACTCTACTTGAATTGGTTGTGCTAATATCTTTTAGAATTGTTATTAACAACTAGTTTATCTAATTTTAATTTCTAACAATGTTAGAACAAATATTCGTGTAACAACGATATTTTTATTTTACGATCTTTATGTTTTGATAATAATAAATATAACAACATATTATGTGAAATTTAACGTAAACAAGTTATTAGTCGTTAGTTTCCGTCTCGACGCAAATCACTTAAGGAAAAAATAATGTATTATAAAACTTTAGATAATTATCAAAGAACAAATTTTGTCATGCAACAACAAGAACCACAAGAGGATTTCTTGGTTACAACCAAGAAAAAGTGTGACATTATACATAAATAGTCACACTTGATTTTTCGAGTGTGTGTGCCTAAAGGTCCGGCGTGACCGTAGGTTACCTGACAAACGATCACATTTTTTGAGTTAGTGGCCGTCGCCAATAAAAACATGACAAAAACCTTAACATGTGTGACATAATAAGTAACAACTTTAGTTGAAGATTAATCGGTATTAATTAGTGACCAGTAGAACACCACTGCTATAGTTCACACAAAGCATTTTTTATATTTAAGTCATACAGTTAAGCATAAAGTTGGCAAAAGTGTTTAATAAGTGAGTGACCATATTGCGTGTTTTTAAAGTGAAGAAATTTTGTTTTGTGTGACTATTCAAAAAACATTTTGATCATCCAAGTCCAAATTAATGTGATTTTTGTGCGTGGCTTTTTGTAAAATTAGTCAAACAAAACACATGTTTTTTTGGTATATTAGTCACATACAATTAAAGCATACAAGTGGACCAAAATGTTTAATAAGTACTTACCATATTCTATATTAAAATGAAAGAAATTGTGTATTTTGTGTAGACTATTTGATCATCCAATGGCCAACATACAAATTATGTATGGATGCCTCTTTGTAATCTTTAGTCACACAAAGCATTATTTTTATTTATTTAGGTCACATAACAATTAGAGTATAAAGTGGCCAAAAGTGTTAAAAGTGTGACCATATGATTGAGTTTAAAGTAAAGAAATGTGTAATTTGTGTGACATTGGTGATCATCGCCAAGGCCACAAGCTTTAATGAATTTTATGTTTGTGTGGTCTTTGTAATATTTTATCACAATATGACACCCAGCATGATTTTTAAGGATTTAGTCACTGTACAATTAAGCATAAAGTGGCCAAAAGTGTTTTTAATAAGTATGACAAGAAAATCCTATTAGCTAAAGTGAACAAATATGTATTTTGTGTGACTATTGATCATCCAATGTCCACATATATAAACATGTAACTACTAAATAAACAAGCTCTTAAAACCAAAAGGAACCATTCCCATACATGAACGGATAAACTATTCGTCTACTAATCGTTTACACTTACAATAACCCATCAAGGTAGCTAAGGTTATAAATATAAAATATAGCTACCGGAAAGTTTGATACAACTAAACAAAGCATAAGTGGCTTTTACTTATGCCTTAGGGTCCAAATGAAGATCAAGAGCTAAATCAAAAACATTAGCAATTATACCATGTGCACGCGCAACCTTCTCTGATCTTGCATCACAATTATCACCTTCATGTCTATTCTTCTTGCACAACTTTTTAAACAACTCAAGATTAGATAGTCTTTCACTAGATTCATAAACCTACAAAAATTACAAAATATTAAAACCATAATACACAATTGATAATGCACAATATATCATGCGGGCAAGTTCTCAAACAGAAAACATTATAAACTGAATTCGGTTCAGAAACATTATGAATTGGATTATTGAGAAAGTATTGGTATGCTTGGTATGCTTATTTTAGAAAGACAAATGAACAAACCTTGTTCTAAAACATTGAAAAAATGAAAAAACCTTAAGTTTTAAATACAATAAAAACAAAGGCATACCAATCGATGATGATGCGTACCAAAGTTGAAAGACGATGTAGAAGATAGCTTCACTCGTATTGATGAAGAAGCCAAAAACTTCAGTTTACTAACTCGACTGGTAGACTTCCCTTGAATTACTTTGTGATGATTCCTTTCAGCGGTCATCTGTCATGCATACATAAAAAAACAAGATCAGGTTCAATGAAATTTTCAATCATAAAAAAGCTAATGAATTTCCACCAAGTGCACATAAGATAAAAGAATTTTTAATTTGTGGAGAGACCCAATCTAACATTGGGTGCATCTGCAACAAATGGAGGATGACAGCGATCAAAATGTTTCCATGCCTCTCCATCAGATGGGTGACTAAGTACCCCTTCTGAACAATGACTTTTTGTATGCCAAGGCATGTGTTCGGCTGTCTATTTTGACATGAAAAGCCTTTGAAGCCTCGGTATAAGTGGTAAATAAGGTATAAGTGGCAAATAACGTAACACCTTGAATGATACTTCTTTACCCTATTTTCGTATGAAGGAATTAAAGGGCAGGCCACATGTTCAAGCTTCACTGTTACCCAATTTGAGTAAAGGTTCAAAACTTACTAACAATTATTATAATTATTAACTGAAAATGCCTAAAACATTAGAAGCATACAACAGTAGCGCAACACATAGAAGTTTAGCTTGCTGTTATGTTTTCCAAAATAATCATAGGTCTCAAGTTTGAGCCGCATCCTTACCTTATTTTTGTCTTCCCGGTTTTGGTCATGCACATTAAAAAAAGATCAAACAAATCTGTTCAGGTTTAAGTTTAAAAACTATCAGTGTTGCTACTACTTTTTCTACTGCAGGTAACATGCTACCTGTACTCGTGGCTCCAACATCTGTACTTAACAGTAGCATTCAGTTGTCTGCAAATACAGTTTGTTTCCGAATTTATAATCATTTGTGTTTGGGACAGTCTTGCAAAATTGTGGTCCGCAAAGTCATGTTGTGTCGGTGCAAGGAAAAAAATGAGTCACTTTCCTAAGTATAGGTCCTGAGTTTGGTTATATATCGCATGTCTTTTAGTCAAGATTCATATTAAAAGGGGGTCCTTGGCTTACTTAAATTTATCAGAATGGTTTACTGACGGTGTGGTCTAATATTTTGGGATCTGATATCAGGGTTTTTTGTGCACATGAAGTCTTCAATTTCATGTGCCTTATATGCTATCATTGGTAACTTCTAATTATTAAGGTATGTTGTAGTTAAGGACTTAAGGTAGTGGATGTTTTTGTAATTATGGGTGTTGGCCTGGTGGTGTTGGTCGGGTTCGGGTCGATTCTGGTTGGGTCAAAGTCGGGTCAAGACTAAAAAATATCATACCCGTACCCGAACCTATTTGATTGTATATCCATAGAATATTGCAACATTTAATTTCAATATCACGCCCTCAATGTATTGTATTTCCATAGAATATTGCAACATTTAATTTCAATGAGATAAAGAAACATACCCCGAGCTTTTGTGCCTTCTGGTTAATGTGCATACCTTTTTGTGAGTGTGTATCTTCAAAAATAACTTTAAAACTAACCGGGCCACCTGTCTCCTTTCCTTGCAACAAGTATTTTAATTAATAGTTGATAAGAAATACCATAAACCAACATAATGGAAACAATTTAGTCTAAATTTCATAATTCATTTGGTATTACAATACACAAGTGTGTACACATACTCGGTATCAATAACCCAAATCTCCTCCCGTTGTGATGGATGAACAGGACGATGCTTACTGGCATTTGGCCCCGTAGTGTTTATGTCTTGTCAATGGAAACATCATTACTAACAGTGTTCGAGGCATCTAGGATTATATGATGTGATACACCAGCACCGATGTCACATCTCCCCTCGTCGTCTATACCCGGTGTAGCAAAGGAATGTATGTCTGAATCTAGGAGCATATCATCTTGTACATTAGCACCCCAAACTAGTGAACTAATGCTACATCCAATGGCTAAACTAATGTTACTTCCACATACATGGGAACCTTTTTTAGAGACACTAGTACTTCTATTCTCCAAAGTACGCTTGTTGGCTATAACATAATGAAAAAACAGTTAGCAATAAGAAATACATCGTTAGTTAGACCTTGAAAATATATCAAAGATGCACATAAACAAAAACTACTACGATAACCGTAACTGACTACATCAACCATGGACATACATACAACACACACTAAGTGGATTTAATAAAAAGCATGTAAAACAGCTCCTAAAATAATATAACAGTTACCTAAACTAAAAACACAAAGCTACTAGTTTGTCAATACCCCAAATTTGTAAACCTAAGTGACTCAAATAGCCACTGTCTTGCCTCAAAATATCCCCAAATCTGCAACTATTAAGCTGCATAAACACCCTTAAGTGACTCAACAGACCTAAAATTTAGTTTTCCCTATTTTTTCCGTTTAGGTTACAAAGCGCAATTTTTTTTCAGAAGTATGACAAGCTATTTACTTTTTTTAACCCGATAAGCCACAAGTTATCCCAAGTCCTATAACAAATACATGTAATATTGCAAATTAAACATGGAATGAGAAATTAATACACGAAATATACATTTAATAAGCATCAATTGTAGCAGATCTAATGTTATAAGGTTATACAAATTCAAGTTCACATAAACCCTAAATTCGAAAATCAACAAAACAAGAAATTGACCCATGTACACCGCAAATTAGTTAAGGAATTGAAAATAAAAGACACTAAAAATACCCTGATTGTAGACTTGTCGGACGTGAAATGTGGTGAAAGAACTTGGAGTTTGGTCCGAGACTTGGGAGGAAGGAGGGTGCCATAGTTGAATTTGAAACGGGATAAAATGAATACAAAGAGATGTTTTTTATCAATGTGTCTGGTGAGTGATTTGCACTCATGTTTTTGCACACAAAGATAAAATGACTCAAAAGTAAAAGATATGGTTGAATAATAGAATGGGGTACCAAATGGAGGGATAAATAGAAATGAAAGGGATAATGAATATATTTGTGAAACACATGGCGGACAAAACAAAATTAAAATAGAGGAATTAATAAATATTAACATTAATGACCATATGATAAGCTTGAGAATTTAAGCTAACGTTAAATATGTGTAATAATTTAGTGTTACCCAGATATGGCACGATGGTCTGTAGTCATGTGATGACAAATATTGTTACTATTTATATGTATATTGTGACAATGCTTCAACCTTACTATTCATTTGTCACATGTTCCAATTCAGTATTGGCTAAAATCTAATTTGCAAGATAGCAGTCACCCTCTAAATCAGTTTAGACAAACCTTGACTGTATGATTTCAACCCCAAAAAAAATTACTTCATGACCATTAATGCCATTTGGTCACAATGTTCTAGTGTGTGACACATATATTTTGTCACTATTTATATGATAAACCGTTACTAATCTTCAAGCTTACTTGTATGTGTCACGCTTTGCAAATTCAATATGCGGCTAAATAACCTAGTAAAAAAATATCCAGTACCTTATAGCCCACAAAAATGTTCGAATGTGTGGCAAAACATTCTAAAGGTCACACGATACAAAATTTTCTATCTGAGGCTAAAATTATTTAAATGTTATCTATTTTGGTACCTTTAGCCACATAAATATGTGAATGTGTGGTCGTTCCATTTTTCCCACGTGTGACCAAATCCCAGATTTGTACTAGTGATACTAGATTAATCATTTGTATAAACTCATGTAAGTTTACTTACATCACTACTAAACCAATGTTTTCAATTAAACCATTACTTAATCCTAAACTAGTTTCATTAATAAATAGGACAAAATGTATTAACCGTTTTTTAAAGTAAATCTTATCATATCTAAGCAAACCATTCCTTATGCTAAAAAAGATTTTCTTCTAGAAGCAAAATCAAATATGATCTTATAGTACAATTAGCAAATTTAAAAGATAATTTGGTAAGATTTTTGGTTAACCATAAAAGACAAAAAAAGAGTCATATGGCAGGCGACAGATCCACAAAATACAAAGACGAATTCATTGTCTTTGGATCTATGGATCCGTGGAAAGCCAAAATCAGACCAGAACACTCCCCCATAAATAGTGGCTTAAGGTTTTCATTTTCACTGACTCCTTTCCATCTTCTCTCTAGTAAATACACACATTCTCTTGCATACATTCATACATACATTCTTTTATCATTACACTTGTTTTATAACTATTACAAATGATCCACTTATTTTCACTTTCTAGCAAGTGAAGGACACAAGGAAGATTTCTAAGCTTCAAGTGTTATTACAGTTGTTTAATCATTACTAGTTGTGTCTTTCATTTTCACCATCACACACCAAAGTTTGTAATCATACACCATATAATAAAGTAGAGTGATCGATAGTATTTTAGTCCTTAAAATATGTAGTGAAGAAAGGTTGGTCCTACCTTGATGAGGACTCGATATCTAGCTTAGTATCGATAAATATTGTAAGCGAGAGGGGGGGGGGGGGGGGTGGGGGGGGGGGGGGGGGGGGGGGGGGGGGGGGGGGGGGGGTGGGGGAGGGGGGGGGGGGGGGGGGGTTTAAGGTTTCTCCATCGAAAAGGAGCTTGTAGTTATAGTGCAGAAACTCTCAATTGGGTAAAGCGAGGATAAGTAGGGACAAGAAGGAGCTTTGTGAACCGAACCACTACAAATCAACGTGGTCATCGGTTTGCATCTTTCCTTACCTTACTTATTGCATCTTTACTTAATCATCATAAATTTTTTATTAGTCATGCATTATATTATATACATAGTTTGTTGTGCGTAATTTCTTTTTAAATAAAACTCACGTCCGTTATTACCAATTGTATAAAACCCTAACTACTTAAACTATTCTATGCACTAAAGAGCTTGTACCCGACGTGTATAGTTGTAGTGATTAGTAATATGGTGTCACCCAAAGTACAGTTTGTGGTTTTACGAATCGCTAATTGGTTTTTATTATTCTACCTAAGAAAGCAGGAAAGAAAACGTGTTTGAGTATTTTAGATAATTGTCTAGCTGTTTGGAGGTAAGCCTAGCTTGTTGAAAAGGGATTTAAAATAGTGGTGAACAACTAGAAAGGAAGAACCCAATTAATTACTATGATCTCTAATGCAATGTCTTGTCGCGATCTTAAATGGGGACTAAACTCATTATGTCTAATTTGGTAGTTGAAACCTAACATATGTCTACTGAGTGAAGGACGCGAAAGGAAGATTAACGACTATTATCAGTTATCAGTCGTTCAGATTTGAATTTAATTATATAGAGATACACTTATTCTATACAGGAAGGATTCCTCCTTAAGCTCGTTCTCACTAACACAGAATTAAAGCTAAGGGTTCTTCCTTATTAGTCGAACGATTACGAGTTTTGGTCACTCTAGTGCAATCAATCGCGTGCACAAGGATTGGGGTTCACCTTATGCTCACTTTTAGTGCACGCTCAACCTTATATCAAAACCTAACAGGGATTCTAAGGATTTCAAAGTGCACTATATAAATTAATAAAGAAAACGATAAAACAACGAGATCATAAAATAATAATCCATAAGGATAACACTTAAAATAAATTAAAAGTGCCAAGAACAAATAATAAACACATAAAAAATAACATCAAGCAATTATATGATGGTATCCACTGCAGCCAAAATATAGATTAAATTGACCATAAAAGGTGAAGTATAATACAAGTTAGTTCGAAATTAATGCTCTTCGATCCCCTAGTCGAACGCCATGCAAACCACCTAAAGGAGTATTTGCCCTATCAACAAGCAAAGCAAGTTGCCTGCTCTTTCCTCCACTATTCTAATCATTGGCTGCTACACACCGAATGATTTAGAATGAATCAGTTCATCATATATTTATACTAAAATACAAGTTTGGGTACTTGTCAATTTGGTCCCTAGAGTTTGGGGTGGAAAGTGAAACAATTAATGAAACTTTGTCCCTTTTGCGCAACTTTAGTCCCTGTGATTTTATGGCGTAACCAAATATACGGTTACGCCGTAACCTTCTTGACGCGTCTTTCCTTCTTTAAGAGATATTTTGGTTACGATGTAATTTATAATCGTGTTGCGCCGTAACCTTTAGTCAATCATCGAAATCTTTTCCATAATAAACGATTACAGTGTAACTATATATGATGTTACGCCGTAAAGCCTCGTCAGCACTGAATCTTCATATTAATTAAGTGATCTTTCAAATCTTCGTAATAACTAAGTGGTTACGACGTAACCCAGCAGGCCGTTACGTCATAACATCTTCAAAGCATCCAATTTGGCATCATTAATTAATAAAAATACAGTATCCCTGCTAAATAATATAGTAGTGGTACTATTCTTCATTTGGCCTGTAGGCTATATTCTGTAGAATTGTAGTAGCCCTCCATAATATTTTAGTACATCTACTAAATAAATTAGTATCAGTACTAAATTTGCCCTTTTCGCTATTTTCCGTTCCAGTGCCTTAATTTTCCTGAATTCACAAAATAATTGAAATAAATATCGAATTCATATGAAAGTGATATAAAGCAAGGCAATAAATTCGGAGAATTTTTGGAATAAGAAGTAAGAGTATTAATATTTGATGTTATCAAATATCCCCACTTGACTTCTACTTGCCCTCAAATAGAACCTTTTAAAAAATTCTTAAAAAGATACCTTTCTAGTTATCCAGGAAGATATGAATTTAAAAAGTCACTACTTGAGAGAAATTCTAAACCGAGCCTCTCAGAAGAAAAATGAAATCACTACTCATACTCTCTCTAAATTATGTGTTTTTGATTTTGGTGATCACTCAATTCTTAGTCATGGAGAGTATCTCTTTCATAAACTTGGCCATGAACTAAGCTTCACCACTAAGTCCTAGATGCAAACTGTTCAAAAAGTGAAATGTGGTTGACATAACACAAAGGCTTTACGTGGTCTTGATCATTTAAACAGTCTTTCACCAAAAGCGTTACACCCACAAGGGCTACAAAACCACACATACATATCCGTAACGACGGATGTAACATGTATGATTGCTCACTCCCTCATTCGATCAAAACCAGCGGTTAAGATGGAGAATGATATAGGGTAGGATAAAGTCATAGGATGCACATTTAATTATTGTTAAATAAAAACACAAACAAATAGTTTCCTAACTTTATAAATCTCGCCCGTCACTGTCGTCATCCAACACATAAGGTAAGGTAAAAACGAGGGTCAAAAGTCAAGGGGTATTCATAATACACAAGTCGTATGAAATATAGTGAAATGCATTAACTCGGTCTTCATCATTAATGATTATGTGCTAAAAAAATTTGAAATTTTGGGCCAAATTAGCACATAATCTCACCAAATACCTCATTTCTATCTCCCTTCTCCCCACTTGAGTTGTACAATGCCCTCATTGTACAAATAGACTTATAATAGAAAGGAGAGATAGAAATGTACGGGTTTATATGAACTACCCGTTAATAAAGACGGAATCATCGCCAGCTGGACAAGGCGAAAATACTACCACTATATGACATATAAGCTGACTAATAAACACTTGCTTGCATGCTCTTTATTCTCTTTTTTTATGCAAGAAAAGGATACAATGAATCACATTACAGACACATATATACATAAGCATTCCCCCACTTGAGATCAACTATCTTCAAAACTTGTCTTTTCTTCAAATACCCTTTATCCTAACCTGTGACTTTTACCAGTGAAACCAAAATTAACCAGCAACTCCTCGATCATGAACTAAGAAACTACAGGGTATGCTAAGGCGATAGGTGTAATGAAACAACATAAATTGGGTTACAAAATGAAAGGAAAGGCTCAGCAGGTTAGTGCAACAAGGGGTTTAATAGGGGGCTTGACTAATCAGTGTGAAAAGTCAATATACACAAACATAACATGGATAGTGGTTGTTCCATTTTCCATACATTTATTTTATACATTCATCCATTTTCCATCATCTTTCTCTCTAACATCCCAACCCACATTTCACTAATTGTTCCCTTTAGGTATCTTAAGATTATACTAGTAATTCTTCCAATTGGTATCAGAGCCATGGAGTGGTGTGTTTAATTTATTTTTGTGTTTGATTTGTGTTCAAAACCTTTACAAAGAGCAAATTAGTGATTAAAATTTTTTGGCTTAAAAACCTTAAAGTTTTCATTTTTATTGTTCCTATAGGGTTAGTAATACTAGTTGTACAAGAATTTTTGCTAAAAACCATTAAAAATCGTGTTTTTTTTAGTTTTGAAAATTTGGGTTTCGTACTAGTTAGAATCGAACTAGTGAATCGAACAAGAGAATCGAACTAGAGGACCGAACAAGAGAATCGAACGAGTTTTTCACTAGTTAGAACCGAACGAGAGGACCGAACTAGAGGATCGAACGTTAGGATCGAACTAGAGGATCGAACGACAGGACCGAACCAGTGAAAAACAAATTTAGTTTAAACTTAACAAACTCAATTTTAAATTATACGGTTATTTCTTTGACTTGTAAAATCCCGTGAAACAAACACTTGTCTTCCCGGTTTTGTCAAGAATTGTAAAATCCCGTGTAGTTTTAATTCAAGACTCAACAATCACGTATCAAACACAATTTCTTTCTACCACCGACCGATCAAATTGTAATCTTTTGATATCACAATGACGTCTCTTGCTGATAAATCACTTCTCTCTGGAGGAGACAACAAACCACCGATGCTTGAAAAACACTTGTATGATTCATGGAAAAGCAGAATGGAACTTTATATGATGAATAGACCACATGGAAGAATGATACTTGCATCTGTTGAAAAAGGACCACTTGTTTGGCCTTCAATCACTGAGGACGGAGTAACAAGGCTAAAGGAATATGTTGAGCTAACTCCAGCTGAAGCCATTCAAGCAGATTGCGACATCAAAGCTATAAACATCATTCTCCAAGGCCTACCAACTGAAATCTATGCTCTTGTGAGTCAACATCGTGTGGCAAAAGATCTTTGGGAGAAGATTAAACTGTTGATGCAAGGAACATCATTAACCAAACAAGAACGTGAGTGCAAGCTGTATGATGAATTTGATAAGTTCACTTACAAGAAAGGAGAGACGTTACATGAGTACTACTTGAGGTTCACTCTGTTACTTAATGATATGAACATTTACAAGATGCCGTTGGAGCAGTTTCAAGTGAACACCAAGTTCTTAAACACTCTTCCTGATGAATGGAGTAAATTTGTTACTGATGTTAAACTGGTCAAAGACTTGCGAAGCAAATTTGTTATGATGGTTAAACTGGTCAAAGACGTGCCACTATTTACCAATGTTGGATAAACTTCTGGCGCATCTGACATAACGAATAATGAACGGCTTGCATATTGTAAGTTCGTTTGCTTGATGCATGGAACGCAACCCTGGATCACGCTCTTGCTTTAGTTGGTCTTCTAATAAGTTAATCTGCATGCATTATCAATTCATCTAAACCCTTACAATACAGTCGCTACTCAACAATCACCGCTTTTCACTCATATCAGCATTCAAAGTTTGTCTACACCTTATTCAACATCAAACTTCAACAATTCCTACAACCAATTCAATCTACACCTCTTTCAATTACTTATAACCGACAATTATGAGTATCATATCCAACGTTCAACCACTACAATAGTTATTATCAACCAATCCATCAATCCAAACTATTGGTATTATTGGCTCCCCACTACCTTTTCTACAGCAGAAGCAACCAGAAATTGTTCCCATCCCGACTCTAGTCTAGTTGTTCCAGGTGGTTCCAAAAGGGTGATTGATCCAATTGACGCAGATCATCCATATATGTCATTCTTAACTGCTGTTTGGTCACTTCCCGGTATCCTTCTAGAAAATCACACCATGCTTAAAGTGACTTCGCGTTCACAACCTCGTCAAGCAAGCTGACTCATCTTTTGATAGGAAAAGTGAATGCTGCATCCACGTTCTGGGGAGCAGATACCTAGATTATGATGCTAGAACAACTAGTAGAAAATTTCCAACCTGGTGCTAAGTGGTAGCAAGCATGGGAAACAATGGACTGTATATTTACTTGTTTACAATGTAAAGGGGAGGTGTCATATTGGTCAAGCAATGCACAAAGCTCCAAGATGAAAAGGGATGACTCATGTGTTTAATGATTAAGTGTCTGGTGGGGTCGAAGCTCAAGCCAGTGGTCAAGCTTTAAGCAGGAGGAAGAAATAAGCATTGTTTGGCTGTCCCCAGGACTTCTCTAACGCTCAAACTACTTCAGTACAGTCATTACCAACAATGATGCCTTATCAAGCGACTCTGTTTCTGGACGCTTTTGACTTTGATTTGTGATGAACTCAACATTCTCAGCCAAGGATTGCTCTCATGGCCAGATCTCTCAAGGAATGGCTACACGATGCAATCACTGTGGTACAACAATCAAGATAATCGGAACTATGACTTATTCAACAAAGGTGAGCAAGCATTATTCGATGTCTTCTGAACCACTTCTAATGATGTGTAGTCGCCAGCTCAAGAAATCCTGATAATAATCAGTGGATAGACCCATATGCTAATTCACTTATATTGTCATGTATCCTGAGTGCAAAACAACATAGATCATGTTCAGATTTCTAACTCGTCTGTCTCACACAAGATGTCCTGATATTGTCTATGTTTGAACAAATAATCTACCCAAGTGACGCATTGCAACACTCTTGTTAATAAAGCTTTGGACTACAGAGCGTTGAAGCATATTAAAGATGAGATTTAAAAGTTTTGAATGAGAATCAGAAGATGTTGAAACGTTTTTCAGATCCAAATGAACAGTTGACGAGATTGTACTCTTTTGCAAAAGTCTTTTTCGAATCTTATAATGCCCAAGAAATAGGTTGATTGTTTTAATGAAAAAGTCAGTTTTAGAACATCAAAGATGATTTGAAGAGTTAGAACAAAAACAGACAATATATTGATAAGGAGAAATTGATTTAGAAAAGAAAATTAAGCAACCTTAAACAGTCATTTTCAAAAGAGGTCAATCTGCACAAACTGTTCAATATGATGAAATAAATCCAAAGATTTGTTATGGGGATACATTTACCTCGATACCAAGCTCTCGGTTTATGAAAAACCTGTGTCTGTCTGAAGAAAAGCTCAGTGAGTCAATGCCAAAGACTGTATGATGGAATATCCTTTCTTATTAATGGTATCCTTACTGATGATGGTTCCTGATTCTTGATGAATCCACATTAGACGCTAAGTGAAAACGAGCTCGTTCCAAAAATGCTTTTTGCATGTACAAGACTCATTGTTTGAGAAACAACCTTCCTCAGCCCCCTAAACCACACCCCCCCGCCCCCTCACAATCTAATTATGCGATCCACGCACCGACCAAAAACGATTCTGACGAAACGTTTTGTTCGACAACCACTTGATTTATAGTTGTGAACCATGCCGTCTAGGGAAAGAGCGCACTTCGGTTCCGTTTAGTGGACCCATCTCATTCTTCAACCACATCACGACCCCCTCATAGTTGAGGGTTCCAAAGAAAAATTCCTACAGTAAGTTTGTGGAATACTAGCTTGAAGAGATTAAACGCTAATCTTACTGGCTCTCTGATCAGGTTGTCAAGAAAGCCCCAACCATGCACACAGCTATCACTGATGGGCACGTGGGGGTTTGACAACAATACAAGGACTTATGTTTCGAGATGAAACTCATTCCTGTTTTAATAAACATTATATAAAAGACATCTTCAATTAAACTTCAACCGATACAGGTTGAAGAACTTGCGATGTACAAAAGTCTTCTGTGTATCAAATGTGAACAGGCGGTCGATACAACATCGTCTTAGGAAAGCCGTCAGACACTTTCTGAAAGTATAAAATGAATCTAAGTTTAGAGTGCTAAAACCAAGAACCGATCTCTTTTGGCACAAAAGCTTGCGTATTTGTATTAAGGATATTGGTTAAAATGTTCCCACTGTGGTCGCACCATTGTCTGTAGCCACGCCCCCCCCCCCCCCCCCACACCCCCGCCTGCCCCCCACCCTCGACACACTTCTCCCCCTCGCCCCCCCCCCCCCCCCCCCCCTCGCCAATGCCCAAAAGAGTGTCTAATAGAACTTAAGAATGTAGCTCTGTCAGACTAATATAATATATTGGTATTTGTTTCGATTAAAGTGAAACTTCACGAATAATCCTTATGCAATGATGACTTGTCAAGCTGCTGTGAAAGAACAGATCTGACTCAATCTCTTTGGAAGCCGATCTATAGACAAATTATATCAAGAAATTTTTCAACATAGAAAAATTGCTGGTTTAAATCAAAGTATGCTCCTGAGCTTTTACACAGTTGTTCGATTTTAGTCGAAGTGATTCATAGCTCTAGTCTACAAGCGAAAGAACACCATAGTATCATTGTTCGAATCAGTTGACAAGAACGAATTATTCAAGTCGCTTCAAATATGGATAATGGGAGGATAGTTTTCTTAGCTCATAAATAGGACAGTCGATGAAAATAGAGATGCCTATTCTAACATAGAATTGGTAACATAGAGTGAAAAACTTGTTATCTGTGGTAATGAGCATTTGAAACAGATATAAACAAACTTTATGACATCGCATTAAGCAAAACGTGTTCAATACAAAAGAACAATGTTTGATGCATTATCAAGCATGGTCAGATATTAAAGTCTGGGAGATTTATTTATTTGATTTAATGCAAAACGTTTAGGAAACAATTTGGTATTGCAGTGCATAGAAGCCCTTAAAAATGATTTAAGGAATATCTTATTAACTCAGGCAAACAAAAGGTATAACAGATGGAGATGTTGTAAGGACTTCACTTAATCGTTGATCATAAATAGTGCTGTCCCTAGGATAAATTGGAACCAATCACACCCCATATTGTTGAAGATTTACAAAGGTCTGCTCCACTTAACTTCGATTTATTAAGCAATACCACAGGAAGAAGCTTTCGCGTCCCTCTATGGGATTATAAGTCGCGAATCAATGTAAAAAGGCCAAAATTATCCATCAATAGATATCATCCTATTTAGAATTATCTGCCTTCTAGGGTACTAACAAATGTCATTCAGCGATTTTCGCTTTCATCACATAATGGTAGATCATGCCCCTAGATACATTCATCAATTGTGCTCATTTGTTCCTCAATTAAGTTTGAGCGGGGCAATACCCCGAGGAAATGGACAGAAAGTTAGGTTCTGCCGATATCATTCACATCCACAGGAAAGACCACAAAACCTCATGCTATCGACTGTCAAACATAGTTCTAAAAGAAGCGTGGTTGTTCATTATTTCCGAAAAGTTAAGACCTTGGTTAATAGGTGCTAGCGCGTCACTGCTTCCTTCAACTCGGCAATATTCATTAAGAAAGATGAGAATTTTGCAAGCACCTAAGTAGTAATTCGATAGAATATAAGCTAGAAGCTGCAACCCTCAGGTAATTGTTTAACATCTAGTTTGAATAAAAAGAAGGGTACTGTTAATGTTAAATGTCGGCGGTTAGCTTGCAGAATCTCAGAGAAACACCAAGTAATTAATTCTGGAATTTGTCGTCTGGTTGTTCAACAGTTAAACATGATTGCATGGTCCCTATCTGAATAATGTGTTGGTTTCTAATGCTGCTAAATGTTGTGAAATCTCGTGCGTGCTAATATCCCTAACAAAGAATAAACTCTAAGAAAGTGAAGATTATGTAGAATAACCAACTGAGAATTATGAGTGTTTCACTCAGACCTAGGAGGAGTATACTTGGATGAACCTACCGGTCGCGACCTTCACTATTGTTAGGAAATGTCAGTCTGCCTACGCGTAATATATAATTGCGATCACTGCCTCATTAGCCACTACTGTATCTCATTATTCTAGATAAAAGTAACGCGCGCAGTCATGTAGCCCCTCCCCCGGCAAAGAACCTCGAGTAGGTTTGTGAGTCAAAAATCCTAGAGCTCTGTATAGGTCATCGCCAAGTACTTCCGATTTTTCTCATACGCTTCTATAGATAGGGTTTCAGAATGAACTTTGTGGACCTTTGATTGCATAACGCTATTGGATTAGAAGCCATAGTTAATGTGACATGTTGCGCTCCAGTGAGAACAACATCGTTAAGTGTCTAATTCGTCCAGATACCAGTCACTAGTATAGAATACTATAAGTATCAAGTTCTCCAGTCTAAAATATGCAGCATTGTAGGAATGGATTGTACATCTGTAAGACACTGATGACCATTGGATTACAGCTAGAGAACTGCAACCGAACATGCGTAGTATCTTTTCATTGCTCGTGAACATGAATCTGTCCAGGCTGTGAACCTAAGCTTCAGTAACAGTAACACTGGCTTGTGATCCTACGATACAATGCTCGCAATTCTCCTGTCGCGTCAGGGCTACTCGTTGGCTCGGTCAATGTTCATTGACATAGCATCATATTGTTAGCTTCTACCTTGACTAAATTCGTAGCATTCTAAGAGACCCTTGTCTTGTTGCGCTTGCCATGTTATCCTCCAAAGCTCGCTGAGCATTGACTCTTTGCATATACCTCGAAGTACACAGATATAGACATTCGGACACGCACTGATGTCTCCCTGGTACTTGTTGTCGCTTCCAGTCTCACCAATTTCACTGTAACTCCTAGTCATCTTGAATAGTAGGCTTGGTGTCTTGGAATTCGAGGGATCCACAGTGCTCTAAGTTGCATTATTGCGAGATCGATTGAGGCGGGACCTTGTTAGATCAAAGGTAACTATACTAGCTGGCTGTTAAGAGAGAAGCCATTGCGCTCCCTATTGAGTACAACCCAGATTGAGATTTTTCGTTGCAGTTAGTTGACGCAATACTAGGTCAAGGTAGAATTATATACTAGCAAGTCCATAAGAAGGTGAATCATTCGACTTGGTTGGTGCATGTAGTACTAGACTTTTGATGGGTCTTATGATTGTACGCAGAGGGCAATGTTTGTGTGCAAATATATTTGAGTGGCTCTGGTGTCCTGATGTTCATACATTCTAAGCAGATCTGCATTCGATATGTGCATATAATGATAGTCGAGGATGCGAATTTGGTTTAGAGTTGACGATGATGATTGTATTGAGGTTGTCGATGGATGAAAGTAGGATATGTAACCGTCTCATGGTGATTAGCGGATGAACGAATTGATCCAAACTGATATGGTGAAAGCTTGTTGTGTGAATGTAGTTGATGGATCGCGTTATATGGAAGACTGCATAAGTCGCTTGGATTAGTGAGGTCGGTGTATCTGATCGTGCTGTATTTGCGCGCTAGAAGTGTACGTGCGATCTTGATTGCGAGTTCACAGAACACGAAGACGGACTTCATTTGCATGGGGTGTGGTGTTGTTCAAAGTATAGGCATGCGATCTGATCAACTGTTTCGGTAGTACTGCACAATCCTTTACTAGTGGCGACTCTCGTTAAAAATGTGCTCCATTTCGTCTTTAGTTCATATTCATTCTGGCTCCTATAGTTGTTCTTATGGTATTCGTTGTTAGATTTGTGTTTTCTCTCCTAAGTTTCGCTGAATTGTTTTTTTTTTTTGGTTGGAAGACTAAGTTTAAGAACTTTGAGTTCATTTAACTGTAATCTGCGCTATGTGCGATTGATTTCCCCCCCACCCTCCCCCCCCCCCCCCCCCGTGGTGACGAGTAATTAGGTTACTCATGTAAGAAAGCTCCGCACATGTGAACCAATACTGACTATCGTGAGATACTTGAGTGCAACGCTAGATTCGCATAGCCCCCTGTTAAATGTAGAGCGCGAATATAATCAAATTGCCATCAGTATCAATATGCACTCTACTGCGTGTTTTATCTTATCTTAGTTATATAGACTGGCTACACCCGCATGCGTAATGGTTAGAAACTCTGCTGCCAAGAATCATTTAGCATACTCTTAGTGGTGATTCTAACTAGAGATGAAGTAAGTATTCAGTCCTCGGTGCCCTTTGAAGAATGATTCTTGGTGTGGCAAAGAGGTACCCCGCATCAGTAATTAAACTCTCTCCCATAAATCTTTAGCAACTCTGTGATGATTCACAAGTGAATAGATATCAGCTGGTAGCCCTTGAAGAATGATATTGGTAGCTTTCATGTCACAATCAGCTTGAATTTTCTCAGCAGCAGACAATTCAACATATTTTTGGGTTTTGGTCACTCCATTCTCTTCAACAGTAGGCCAGATGAGTGGACCATTTTCAACTGATTCAAGTATCATTCTTTCGTGCTCTCTATTTTGCATATAAAGTTCCATTCGACTTTTCCAACAATCATACAAGTCCTTGTCCAACATAGGTGGACGATTGTCAGCACCGGAGAGTATCATATACTCAGCAAGAGTATTCTTTTGTCTAAGTGGAATAACTAAATCCATTTTGATTTGATGTTGTTAGATTACTTGTGGATCGATCGGTGATTGAAAGTAATTCTGTTGCTTAGTGAGTTGTCTTTTAAGTTTTGTACATCTTGAAATTACACGGGATTTTACAACTCTTGATAAAACTGGGAAGACAATTGAATGTTTCACGGGATTTTACAAATCAAAGAGATAAACCGTATAATTTACTTTAGCAAATTTGAGTTTTGAATTGAGTTCAAGTGAATTAATTTTCCTTTTAGAATTTGTTAAATTGCCTTTTAAAGAGAACTTGTTAAATCGCCTTCTAAGGGAGAATTGTTAACTCGCCTTGCATTAGCACTTTGTTAATTCGCCTTGTCCTAAAAGATTGTTAAATCGCCTTGAGAAGGAACTTGCTAATTCGCCTTGTAAAGAAAACTTGTTAATTCGCCTTACAAAGAAACTTGATAATTTGCCTTGAACTGAAATTGTTAAATCGCCTTGACCACAGAAATTGTTAACTTGCCTTGTACAAGAAAAATTGCTAACTCGCCTTGTTCAAGAAAATTGTTAACTCGCCTTCAACCGGTACGAAACTCAAATCTTTCAAAACACAAAAGACTAACTTTTGATCGTTTTTTCCAAAAATTACTTGTACAACTAGTATTACTAAGCCTATAGGTACCTTAAAAATGCAAACTTTATGGTTTTTAAGCCAAAAAATTTAAAATCAAGATTTGTACTTTTAAAAACTTTTCGAACACTAAAATGCACAAAAATGAAATTTTTCTTGATTCAAAGCATGTACACCTATATCATAAAGATACTAGATCAAATTTACCTATGTAAATGATCTTTTAGTGTAACAAAAAGCTTTGAAAACACGAAAACAAAAGAAAAAAAATGGTACGGATAGCAAGAAAAAAATGAGACAAATAAAAAAAAATAAACACAAAACTTAACGAATCACTCTATGGCTCTTGATACCAATTGTAGAATATGCTAGTAATCTATAACACCAAATAACCACAAAGAAATTCTAGAGAGAGAGAAAGTCGATGGGAGGAAGTGTCTAGTGAGAGAAAGTAAGAGAGAATGAAAGATTAGATTATGTGTAAATGAACCAACCAACCAACACCCTCTCCATGTGTGGAGAGGGTATTTATACAACTTAAGTAACCGGCCATGGGCTTTCCTAATGGGCTTTCCTTGTGTCTTTGGCCCGATTAACTTTTTAACATTACATAGGATTGATCTACGAGCTATGAGTAAATATATTGATAGTGACCGATACTTTTCGTGTTTCTAACATATTTTCATCAACTTAATAAATTATTATACAAATATATCTTCTAAAGTTTAATTACACAGTTATAGTGTGTGTTTGTTAAAAGGAGCAGTAGCAGTGAGCATTAGTAGTGAACAGTAACTGTAAGTAGTAGCCGTGAGCAATAGACGTGAGCAGTAGCAGTGAGCATTAGTTGTCACAGCTCACAACTCATTTGCCACGGCTTTTTAAACAAGAATTGGAAAATAAGCCTTCTTAAAAATAGCACCGCTCACTGCTCCTTTGCCAAACGACCAATAAATAAAAATGCTCACCACTCTTTTTTCCAAACAAACACTAATATCGAAATGCTCATTGGTCAATGCCACAAAAAGCTCCATAATGCTCCGTGTCAAACATACCTATAATTTAAAACAATATGATATTAGACAAAAGTTTCGTATAGAACAACAATTTTCTAAAGATCAAACCATTTGAGTTCAACCATCCATCATATTTGAATCGAATGATTAATTGTCATTTTAATTTAATTATTTACTGATGGGCATTTTAGTAATTTTACTATCTCACTTAATTCAACCGTAGGGGTCGGTTACTCCCTCATTCATTTCATATCAATAAACACACACACACACATACGCACGCACACACACATACACTAATTTCACATGCCAACCACCCCAAACTATAATTTCCACCAATTGTTCAAGCCGTAACCGTAGAACATGCAAAATTAATCTAAATGACTGCTATGTAATGGTCATACGACATAAAATATCACTATCTAAAGGTGATGTTGCCCCAATCGTCTTCATTGCCAGTTTCTGATCAAAATAAGCCTCAAAATGTGGATATTAGTATACATTAGTTCTTTTTCATATTAGTATGTTTAATTATATAATCTGTAGATGCATGTAGTTTTTTTGTATTTTCGATTCTTATTTGTTGATTATTACGTGTTTTTGTTTGTTAGTTAGTTATTTTGATATTTGTAAATTGGGGGAAAATGTTGATGGTGAGAGTAAATGAGAGAGAATTTGTGTGAAATGAAAAACTAAAATGAATCACATGTGATTTTGTAGTAGTTTTTATGTTTTCATAGCTTATTTTATGGTAGTGTTTGTTATTAAGTAGTGTTGTTGCTTATTTTTTGGTAGTGTTGTTATTAAGTAGTGTGTAGAACTGTAGGGGGGTTGAATATGGTATTTTTGACTTCTTAGCTTCAAGTCACAAAGAGACCAAGTAGTAAAACAATTTAACAACTATAACACAACTAAAAGGGAGAGAGAGAGAGAGAGAGAGAGAGAGCATGATATATACTAGTTCGAGATAAGGGGTTTATACCATTTGTACGTCCAATTGCGAATCTATGACACCGCTAATATTACTCTACTATAATCCTTTTGGTAGACTACAGACCGTTACAACTTTACTCCATCGATACGCACCAAGATCGACGCTCACTAAGAATAGATACTCCCAATGATATTCCACCCTCGGAAACCACCCACAAGAATCTCACGATTCAACTTAACCACTAAGACCACTAATACTTCCCCCTTGAAAGTTTCACAAACCCCACTTGATCGACACCCGATCTAGGCTTGATTACAAAGGTACAAGACTTCACTTACAACCAAATCGAATATAAAGTTGATTCAAGAATCAATCCTTAACCTAACCTAGAGACTTGATTCTAATAGAAAGGGTATAGGGAAGAAGACCCTCGACACAATACACTAGTTTGGGTTAAGTACTTATGTGTCTTTTTTCTAGAATGGTGTGTTCTTTCAAAGATGATAGAAGAGAATATTAGAACACAAAGGTATTAGACTTAAAGGGATAGAAAGAAGAAATATTGTGTGGTGTTAAATTATGATTTCAAGTTTTAAATTTATATATTGCCGACTTAACCAAAAACAACACTTTAACGGGCAGTGTACCCGGTAGATGAGAGTTTCATGGTAAGTAGGGTGTTGAACACTTGGAGCGAAGTCAAATCTTTTGATTTGTTAATACTTTAGTTTTTCTAATCTAAGTTAGTCTAATCTATGCTAAACCTATGTTAATCCTAAATCTAATGGATAAAGGGGGTTTTCAGCCTGAGAGACTGGCACAGGTTTTGTGGTGACTAAAACCAATTCAAGACACTTTAACCCACACAAGCAAATTAACATAAGATAGAAGAGCGGTCTAGCCAAATATAAGAAAAATGTATTAACCATTATTAATCCAATCAGAACGTTGTTTTGTTTATTAGTGCAATGATTACTTATCTTGAAGCGGCATATCATTCTTAGACTTAGGCGGGACTTCTTCCTAAGACCTAGACATGTAGAATTCTGTCACAATTAAACGCATCCGCATAAAGCATCCTTATATATTGATTATAATTCATCTAGAGGACGACACGGTGTATGTCGTACGAACCCTAGCTCATCGAGACTTTACCCACTTACTACTTAATGGTAATTTGTATTAGGTGGTAGTCCACAATCCACACTATACCAATGATTAGAACGTTACTAGTTAGTACTAAGCCACCACCTATAATGGTACAACCAGTTCAATCGAGGCAAGCAGGACATTATTAGTAATCCTATTTGTTCCACCTATACACATTACTACATGGAGAGCTATCCCGGACTCTTAGTCTATGCCCAAACAACACCGAAGTTGCAGCGCATTAAATATGTAGGACTAGACCCAGTTGAATGATAGGTCGCATACTTAAGCACGTAAACAAGTATATTGATGAACATAAACAAGCAATTCAAACAATAAAATTAAGAAAAAGACCAACAGGTTTTATTTTTTCCTCATCAATAATACAAACAGTACATCCCTCATCTAAACTCATACCCGTTATTGAACATAACCAAGACCCTGCAACAATCTCTTTCTGTACACGAATAAAAAGGCTGCGAGTATAAACATTAGCAGCATGTACTTCAATAGGTAACGGTGTCAGCAAAGCAGGGAATGAATCAAACGACTGATGATCTAGTTTTTCTTGCGTGTATCTTTGCCTTTCCATTGCAGACTCATAACAAAGCATAAACTTGACAAGTGTTGAACCAGAACTAGTGAAATATGAGAAAAATGAGTTCTCGCTCTCTGACCTAGAAGTAGTCCTCATCAACCCGCATAATGGAGAATCAACAAAGAAAGCGGGGACCCATGATGATCTGAGACGATACATCTTTGAAAGCCACTTATGATTGACAAGATTAAATTCCTCCATAAGCTTATTCCATCTGTCCTCAAACTCCTCAGGCCCAATAAACATATTCCAAACGATCTTACCAAATTTATCCTTGAAATCAGTATCATCATAAATTCTAGACACAATCTACAAAAAACAAAACAAAAATGAAGGAAATAAACATTAGCATGGGATATTTATTCAAACAGTCAATTATCACTAGTGATATTTAAACACAAAATATAAATAAAAATAAAAATAAACAAATTATCACTAGTGATATTTATTCAAACCGTCATTTATCAATAATGATATCTATTCAAACAGTCAAGTATCACTAGTGATAAATGACATGTACATCACATTAAACTTTGAAACACTAAAAAAAGGAAAAAAAAAGTCAATTATCACAAGTGATAAATAACATGTTAATGTTAAAAAACAAACAAAAAATTAAACAGAAAAGCAATATCACAAGTGATACATGAAATGTAAATTACAACAGTTTCAAAAACAAATACCTTGGCTGGGATCTTCTGCATGATATGCCACATGCAAAGCCTATGCTTAGACTCAGGAAACTCGGCAGCAACAGCAAGTCGCATCGCTCCATCTTGATCAGTGACCACTATATTAGGAGGACGGACAAAAGCTTTCTTGAAGGCTCTAAGTAACCATCCATAAGCTTCCGCTGTTTCTTTCTTCAACAGTCCTGAACCAACAGTAACAGATCTTCGGTGATTGTCTATAGCCGTGAAAGGCACAAAAACCATCTTGTACCTGATAAAAATCACAAGTGATAATGAATTACAAAAATTATACAAAAAGCAGTTAAAAAAATATCTCAAAAGGATTTTAAATGTCAAGAAAGCATACTTGTTTGTTTTATATGTTGCATCAAAAGATACTATATCACCAAACTCCTTGTAATTGCACTTCGCAACTTCATCAGCCCAAAATAAACCACAAAGCTCAGCATCCTCAACGAAATAGTCAAAAGAAAAGTCTTTTGTGAACTCTTGCCTCTGTTCCATCCTAGTAATGAGCATCTGAGCATCGCTATCTCCAATGAAGCAGTTAACGCCACGTGTGAAGTTCTTGAACTCAGTTTGAGTACCATGCACAAGTGATGACGAACCTTTCAAACCCGTATACAAATTATGAGCTCTCACAGCACCAATGTTTGCATTTGCAGCCTTGATAATAAACAGCTGCTCATTGTAAGTCAACTTCCTCTCAGCTTTAGACAAGTGCTTATACTCAACCCTATCAAGCTCATGATTGTGTTCAACATCAAAAGTAGTAAGAGTGTACTTTGAGGTATGAGGAACCATATCAAACACAACACGTGCCTTACAACCACAAACTCTAAAGTTTGAAGACCTTACTTGTCTATCATTCTTCTTAGGATCTAAAGTATTCAACCAAACTTCCTTCGGACACCCTTCCCTATTACAAACTATATACTTCTGTTTCACATAACCACACTTCAATCGTTTCTGACAAGATAATCTAATACCAAAACCTGCTTCTGAAGCGTATTTCCTATACACCTCAATGCATTCATCAAGACTATCATAAACAGTCCCCAATACTGGTAACACACTAGCAGAAACTCTAGGAACCCAATAAACTGATCCGCCGGGAGTGTCAATAAACTCATGATGAATAACAGCTTTAGGAGTTTTCAAAATATTAGAAGCTGAAAACAAAAAGTAATAAAACACACAGTAAATATCACTAGTGATACAATACATATAAAATTCAAAACATATAAAAATATCACTAGTGATACAACACATACCACATAATAAAAATCTTAACCAGTAAATATTAAAACATATAAAATATCACTAGTGATACAATACATAACACAAAAACAAAAATGTTAACATGAAAAAGTAAAAAAATATAAAATATCACTAGTGATACAAACACATAACAAAGTAAACATCAAAACTATCAAAATAACAAAGATATCACAAGTGATAATACGCATATGAAGTTAACTAATAAGCAGATTAACTAATAAGCAAAATAATACTACAAAATAAGCAAAAATAACACAAAATTAGCAAAAATAAGACAAAATAACAATCTGTTTAAAGCAAAATCAAAATGTTAAAAACTAATTACACTAACAGCTTAATTAATAAGCAATATTAAACTATAATGAACAGCTAATCAATAAATTAAACTATAAAATAAGCAATATTACACTATAATAAGCAATTTACTCACAGCTTGCATTGTCATCATGAGAAGCAAACGAATCACATCCAGTATTATTCGAACTGCTAACAGGTACAACATGTGAATTACTAGCAGCTACATCATCTTCTTCTGAGAGTGAACTTGCAGGTTGATTCAAATCGAAAACAGCCATAAGAGATTATGAATGATTGATGAAGATGATAATGATCGATTGATTATGAATGATTTATGATGATGATGATGAAGATGATAGATTATGATGATAACTAAATGAACTATTAAAGATAATGATAATAATCGATTAATGATGATCGGGAAAAAAATGATGAAGATCGGTGTAACTGATTGATGGAGGGAAAAGGGGAAACGGTGGAAACGGTTATAGAAAAAACACACACTGACTGTGTGAGAAAAAGTGAGGAAAATAAATAAAATAAATCTAAAAAAGTCTTTATATAGTGGCAGAAAATTAGGTTTATTAAATTTAAATCTTAGATTAATCCTCACCATTAGATCAAACACAAATGGATGGTGAGGATTTGTCCCTTGGTATGCGGGTAGAAACTGGTATGCAAATGAACTTTTGCCTAAACATGTATGCTATATATAGCCCATTAAGTCGTCCATGAAAGTGATGAAAGTGATGAAAGTCATGTAACTATCAAAGTTTGACCCACCGTACATTTTTGCTAGAGTTTTTTTTCTAAAGACTACTGGAATAGTACCGAAGACTTGATTTATTGCATTTTTTTTAAATTTGTCTTGAAAATAGTCCCAATTTATATTATCACATAACAATTATAAAGTTCTTATCATCAATTAAAAGGTCATAACTATCAAAGACATATCATATCCTTTGTATCTGAAAGCAACCCCCCATAAATTAGAAAATGGCATACACTTTTGGAACTTGCTTTTTAACATTAGCAAAACCATTGGATATAAAAAGTGGAAACAACCACTATAATTTAAAATTTGGTATAAACTTGTGAAAGTGATTTTTAACATTAACAATTGTGTTTGGATTTATCCCACAATAGTGGGAGATTAAAAAAGAAGATTGTCTTTCTAGTATCCTACACCATCAAAGATACTTTAAGTTTATAATTCTCAAAGCATGACAAATAGACCACAACCATAAATTATACATTTTTATGTCTACCCAAACTTTATTACACAAGCAACATGTTTATGTACATAAACCAACAAACAAGTCGAAAACTACAACCTCAGCCTCTAAGAAACATAAAAAGGAAACAAACATCTATTTATAGTCTTACTAAAGATGCTGCACTAGTAAGACGGGATCTCATGTCGTCGTTGTGGAGATGGTGATTATCGGATAAAAAGTTGTGGATCAAGTAACAATCCACAGGGTGACTGGTCGAAAGTGATATGCTTACTCTGTGGCTGTGATAACCGATTGGCCTTCAACCTGACAAAAATATCATCCAAAATGTCACATTTTGCTCGATAATTGATAGTAACATATACCTAAGCTATTGAAATAACGGAGTTTAATATTTGGGACCACATAATATACGCTAGAAACCACTAAAATAGTCGCGAAAACGACCACGAATAAACAAAAACCATGTATTCTTAGTGGATGATATTTTTTTTATATGTTACCATGAATTTTGCTCCCCATATCTCTTCCTCAGTTGCGGGAACGGCTGTGATCTTGTTCTTAGGATTTTCGTAACATCTTAGCCCTCCAACTGCCGTGGAGTAGAAACATCCTGCATATCATCGAGCAACGTTTTATAAATCATGAAAAATAATGGTGACAATATACTCTTGAATATGTTGATCTATCTAGTTATGTTTAGTCACTAACAACTCAAATTGGATATTCATAAACTAAGCTAAAAGGAAAGTGGTCAAACGACTCAAAAATCATCCAAAATGTGCATAGAACCTAATAAGTCGTGTTATTTATAAACTGATCGATATGTAACATAATAATTTAAGTTTTAGATGAACATGTTTTCGGGTCAACCCAACCCGCATATGTAAAAGCTAGACAAAAATGGATGGAAGCGAACCTTGTGGGAACGAAGCAAGTGACTTGCCACAAGCACCTTTAAGCAAATCAGCATCGTTTGCAAATGCAACGCACCCATCTGCTGTGATTCCCCAATACAAAGGAACCTTACCATGTTGATCCTGTCATTATCATCACCAACACCACTTAATATTAAACAAATCATAAAGATTAATCGCATCTTTAAGTAACAAAGTCATTAGAGTAAAACTTAGGCAAGTAATTATGAAAATATGACTTACTGTGGCCACAAATAAAGTAGAGGTTGATTTGTCAAAGACAACAAAGGCAAAATTTCCATCAAGGTGACCCACAACTTGGTTCATAGGATAAGGTGCGCGATCACGAAGAGCCTTGTAAGCCTCAATGACCAAAACGACCTCATTGGCCGACTTGGAAAGCCCGTATTGTTGTTTCAAACTACCCAAGTTGTCGAGTGTTCCTTCGAATAAGCAAAAGATCTCGTCTTTGACAGCAAAAGATCTACCATGTTTGATTATAGATTTAGTACTAAGTTCATAGTTAAGATGCTTAAATAATGACATATTATAAATATATACATTCGGTGACAAAAACACTGTCGTTTTGACAGTGGGCCCGTGCTACAGTAACGGGCTCCCGTTTTGGGCCAGCCTTTTTTTTTTTTTTTTTTTTTAATTTGTATGCACAAAGTAGGAATGGAAAAAAAAATATTACAAAAGTTTTGATTTATTCAGATAAAAAAAATACCCGCGGAAACATCTTCGATACCTAATAACTTTAAAATAATCGATATGGTCACAACGTAACAATCAATTATATTAAAAAAAAAATATAGCCCAATATAACAAAAAAAAACAACACTTTAAACATGAGACCCAACACATAAGCCATATAAAAAAATTATTACTAATACACACATTTTTTTTTTAAAATTTGTATGCACAAAGTAGGAATGGAAAAAAAAATATTACAAAAGTTTTGATTTATTCAGATAAAAAAAATACCCGCGAAAACATCTTCGATACCTAATAACTTTAAAATAATAGATTTTGGTCACAAACCGTATACAACATTATATTAAAAAAAATCCCAATATAACAAAAAAAACAACAATTTTTAAACATGAGGCCCAAACACATAAGCCTTATTTATAAAAAAAATTATTACTAATACACACATTTCTCGGACAAACTAGCCTAAAATTTCGCCATAGTATGCTGGCCCAAAATGCCAAAGTAAACAAAATACAAAAACGGTCCCTCAACTTTTAACTATTTCGATTTTCTTAAAAAATCCCCGTAAAATAATAACAAAAAAAACCGTCATGTTTTTATTGTTCAAAACTTTTTTACATTCATCGGCCCCACAAAAAATGATATCGAACGTCCCAAAAAGAAAAATATTCGAGAAAAATATTATCCGTCACAACGCAAAATAAAATTCTCCAGAATCGCTACAAAAAAAGCAAATATTCCCGGAAAAAAATTAGCCAAAAAAAAAACCAAAAAATAGCTATAAATCTGGCCCAAAGTAAAAAAAAATAAATAGAAAACGGACCCTCACCTTTTAACCTATTTACGATTTTCTTACACAAAAATTACCGTAAATAAAAAAATCTTACAAAATCGTTCACCCAAAAAAACAAAATATTCGGGAAAAAATTAGCCCGTCCCAACGCAATTTTTTTTTCGCCGAATCATACAAAAAAAGAAAATATTAAAAATTAGCCCCGCCATAACGCATCGCCCAAAAAAACCCCCCGAAACGTAAAAAAAAATTTATTCGGGAAAAAATTAGCTCCGCCGCAACGCGCGGGTTCGTTTGCTTGTTACCAAACAAAGTTGGTGGTGAAAAGATTAAACCAAGAACCATTTAAAGCAAAGTAGATAGATAATTTAATCTTTTTTGTTTTGACAAGTAACATTCAACTTTAATGGGCCATACAAGTCACAAGCTTGCAAGAAAATAAGGATGGGTGACTATTACTAATGGGGTTTGTCTGGTATCAAAAAATGTTTAGGTCAATTATTACCAACAAATTTGTTACAAAAACAAAAATGGATATAAATTACTAGAGACTTCTTGAATTTGGATAAGCTAAAATGGGAAAAGATTGTAGTTGCGTGTGGTGCACGACTAAGGAAGATGAAACCAATAACTAATCAACAGAAAAAAACAAAAGCAAAATATTGCCGGTCGTAAATAGGCTACCGAGTTAGGAAAACCTAACTAACGCTATGGATTCGGGCTAATGCTATTTCTCTTAAGCTACTGATTGTAGTTTAACTTAGTTTACCATACAGGTTCCATTTTTGAATGGTCGAAACACGTCTCGAGTTTTGTATCAAGTACATCAAGCTTAAACTCGACTTAATCTTATGTTACAGCTAATATGTATGTCTCGGCGAGTAAGTGGATAAATGGCTACCCGAGGAGGCAAGTCTTTGACTCACATGCACATGACATATATCCTTATAACTCTTTCCCCAAACATCCCAAAATGTGTATTTAGTTAGATTTGATATGTGAAATACGATCACTGGATCATACTCATATGATTGAGAAGAATATCTAGTAACATGTAACTAAAAAACAAAAACACAATATCCTGCTTGATAATGTTACCAACAAAGACATCATGGATCAAAAAGTGGGGATAAGATGATGGAGGCCCATTTTTATATTCCCTTTGAAGAATTATTGATCAATATTGTCTACTCTTTTAACAACAAAGGAGTAGGTAAATACTATTTTTACTAGTTTTATAGTGGGTAATAATTTACTAGTTTAACATAGAATAATTGAAATGAATAGAGAGCCATTATCATGTCATGATCACTCACTATCACTGGCCATACTTCACATCATCTTGCTTTCAATAGATGGATTCTATATTATCCTAGTTCATTATTATACTTTTAATAACAATTAATACCAATATATTCTTCTAATAACAAGATCAATACAAAAATGCTACAACATGTGTATTTCTATCAAGATTATGTGAAAAGATACAAAAGTATTAATAGTAAGATTACTACTTTAAGCGTATCTAACATAACAGGCGTTGTGACTTGTGTGCACAACACAAGTTATAGTAGAAATTACACGTAACTTGAGATTCTTATTTCTTAGGAATAAATAATATAGCCAATTCCATATCCTTCTAGTAAAGGAAAAAGCTAAACCACCAAAAAACTTAGCATATTCCTAGAAAAATATTTTTGTTCTTCAGTTTTTTTTTTGTTAGCATCATAAAAGTTAACATCAATGAATAACAATAGCTAGCATATTTAATTTAACATTTCGAACTATGTCAATATTGGCGATAAAAACTATACTCCATCCGTTCCGAAATTACTGTCCTCCGACAAAAAACACACAATTCAAAAAAAGTGAATTTATTACTTTTTTTTTTACTTTTTAACAGAATGTCAGTTTTACTTTTAAATAATTAATTAACGTCTTTTTTAAAGTTTGTAACTTTGTAATAAGAATTTCAAACAAAAGTAATGATAAACTTGATCAAACTTTCGTATTTATTTTTAACAGCAGACAATAATAAATTGAGAGATCACAAATAGAAAACATGAACTGTTAATTTAAAAAAAAAAGTAATATTGTTACTAGTTATTACTCATGTAAATTACAATACGTGGCAGACTGGCAGTATAAATCTAAACATATGGCAAGAGATGCTCACAGACACACAACTGTATTCTCTACACCAATATTTAATTGAATTAAATATTCCCTTGGTTTCAGGTACAAGGTATACTAGCATCAATTATTCCACACGTAACGTAACTAATCCTAAGTCATTAAACGTCTAATATACCGTAAAAAATAAGTAACAACAATTTATCTTCAACACAATAAGCGTGATCATACATATATTGTGTAGTACAAGTTAGAGTTTTTACCTTGGTTGTGTGAGGGACTCGTTTTGGTGGGTATAAGCTAGTTGGACATCGTCTCCAATAACCATAGACACGGCCGATGCGTTGTTTGCTACGAATTTGTTAACCAACGCCTTGGCCGTGCTTTTAGGAGACGGTGTCCTGCTTCCAGCTGCCACCAGTTCTTCTGGTGGTGAAACTATTGAGCTACTAAACACACCCAACATCTTCAAAAATATACTCGATCTCACAAAATGAATATAAGATTTTTGTATGAAATGTAACGGAGGATAAATAAATATGAGAGAGTGATCATAGAGAAATGATGAATTTATAGAACGAGTGTAAGGGTATTATTGTCATTTTGTTAATATTTTATATTTTTTTAAAGTTTTTTGTGTCAATATTAAGTTGTGACTGAGGGATCGAACGGCATCTGTGGTAGATGGGACCCACATATGGCGATGATATCCGTGCGTAGGATAGCGAGTGTGTGGCCCACGTGGCTTGGGTTATTACACGCTACGGTAACGTCTATTGACTTTATTATGTGGATTAATTTTTCTTTTTGGCTTGAAACCTTTTCTCTACAATTATGGAAAAGATACGTTATTAAAATCTTTACAAAATAAGAAGAGTTAAAGTACATTTTTTTTCATTGTGGTTTGATGCGTTTTCACTTTTGATTCAAAATTCAAAAAAGTTTTGGTTTTAGTCTAAAATACATAGTTTCGTTCCACTTTCGGTCCAAAAGACATAGTTTCGTTACACTTTTGGTCAAAAAGACATGGTTTCGTTCCACTTTTAGTCTAAATTCACGGGATTGGACTAAAAGTGAAACGAAACTATGTTTTTGGATCAAAACCTAAACATTTTTGAATTTTGAACCAAAAGTGAAAAACGCACCAAACCACAAAGACCAAAAATGTACTTAACTCAAATAACAAGTCTCTTAGATAATGAAAATATTATTATACTTATATAACAATTAGTAGCCCTTGGAAAGCGAGACTTTTTTTCATCACTCTCGAGAAACGACTTGGAAATAATTTCTGCAGTTTTAACTTTGCAACGAAACGTTAATCCAAGGAATGTTTTCGTAAAAAATTCAAAAACAATTTACGGAACTAGTCACTGGGGTTATCTGTCCGTTGAAAAGTTAGTCCCTAATGACTAAATTTGCAACGGAACGCTAACCCAAGGTATTTCTGTAAAAACTTTCACCGGCCCCGAGATAAATACTATACGAAAATAGTCCTTAGGTTATCGTTATGTTGCAAAGTTAGTCCTTAGTAATGACACTATACGAAAATAGTCCTTGGGTTATTGTTCCATTGCAAAGTTAGTCCTTAACGTAAAACTTCGCACTCCGCAGCGGAGCGCGGGTGGAAAACCTCGTTATATAGAAAGCACAATTTTCATACATGCACGAGTTTATACACACACATTATATTATTTATCAATATCGGTTAATATCTTGTTTAGATTTTTGTTAAATGAAGAATTTGACTTTTTTAACCGACATTGTGTGAAAGTTAATTTTTTGTTTAAATTTAACTATTGATTTTATGTTGTACATAACATGCGTGTTTAATGATACTTGATAACTTTTAAAGAAAATTGTTTACGTATAGCACGAAAAGCAAGGATTAAGGTAAGTTTGTGGTGTGAGATTAGGCTAGTCGAATGTTCGGTTTCTTTTATTTGGCAAAAACCCCAAGATAAGAGTGTTTATCTAAAGCTGAGGTAACACATATAACTAGGTTTAGTGTGTGTAAAAGTAGAGAAAATGAACTTGGTCATCCTCAAAGAAATGCGTGTGTATTTATAGGGATGCATTTATGGTTGCGTGAGATCAATAGATGTGACCCGACTGTCTTAAGAGACCAACGTGAGAGTTATCCCATGAAGAGACAAGAATGACATGTGGTGTGATATTCTTGGCTCTTGTGTTATTGGAATCTTCATACGAGTTACTATTTATATGTCCTAACGAAATGCATGCCGCATTACCTTTGTGCCAATAAAGTGTTCACACATGACAATAGTACAGACTGTACAGTAATGGTCTGGGAGGACATAATGTTATTTTGGTTGTTTCTTGGAGATCAATTCTACAGGCGAAGCCTTTCGTAACCATGGCTGATGACATCAAATAATGTCACTTTTATAGCATCATTTATCCTATGTAAATAACCCATTTTGTATAATTATTGCGAGAATTGTTACTTAATCGTTTGTAATTGAGAATTGCAGTAATTATATAGTACTTTGTGAAGATTAGCAAAAAGGCACGCATTCTGGAGCTTAAATGAAGACATTTGAAGATTACTGTTCTAACATCCTATACGCCGTATCCATCAAGGAAGATACGACGTATCCGTGCCTGCACTTCACTAGAAACCACGAAGATATAAAGTCCAATACGCCGTATCCAGGAGACATCTATACGCCATATTAAATATAAAGTAATAAAATATTCTGAAAGATATCAAACGTGGTCCCTACTCCAAGAAACCCCTGATACGCCGTATCCATCTCTCTCGATACGTCGTATCGACCAAATTCTAGACAGTATAAATAGAAAACCTAAAAACGGGTTTTCAGTGTGCTTGATCATATTTTCGATACCTTAACCACAAAAGTCGATTTTCAAAAGACAAGAAGAGCAGAAGAGGTCAAGCAAAGCTATTAATTCCATAGGAAACACCTTGTAATCTCCTATACTCTAGTAACCGTTTGATTTTGGGTATCATTCGTTTAACTCGATTAGTTTACCTTGGTTGAATTATTTTGAATTATTACTCTTGTATTGATTATGACGTTTGAGGGCTAATACCCTTGGGTATTAGCCATTATTATGAAGATTTGAATGTTTGGTTTGTTTATATCGAATGCTTAATTTATCGTTGATTGCTTGTTTATGTTTATCAATTTATACTTGTTTACATGCTTTTGTATGCGACCTATCATTCAACTAGATCTAGTGATACCGACCAAGTTAGCTAGATGCCAGGATGGCTCTCCATATAGTGATTTATATATCTAGACCAATAGGATCACAAATAATGACCTATCTTTGCCTTTAGATTAATGAGCTTAGTTGGACCGGCAGAAGACCCTTGGGATCAATGAGTACGTTCTTAATCAATTGGTAAAGACTTGGCCAGTGGACTACTAATATATAAATTGCCATTAAACAGTAAGTGGATAAAGTCTCTATGAGCTAGGGTTTAACAAGATCATCATTGCTTTAACCCCTAAGATAGATTATAATCAGCAAATAGGATGCTTTATGCGGATGCGTTTAATGATGACAGAATTCTACGTGTCTATGTCTTAGGAAGAAGTATCGCCTAAGTCTTAAGAATGATATGCCGCCTCAAGATAAGCATTCATTGCACTAAATAAACAAACCAACATTTTAATTAGATTAATCATGGTTAATACAGTTTTCTTATATTTGGCTAGACCGCTCTTCTATCTTTTGTCTGTCTGCTTGCGTGTGTTATTGTGTCTTAAGTTGATCTAAGTTACCACAAACATGTGTCAGTCTCTCAGGCTGAAACCCCCCCTTATCCTTTAGAATTCAGATTAACATAGGTTTAGCATAGGTTTAACATAGAATATAATTAACATAGTTTAAATTAACTTAGTTTGGTTAACCAAAATATTGATAAAATAAAAGATTAGTTCTCGCTATTAGTGATCGACACCCTACTTACCACGAAACTCCATCTGATCGGGTACACTGCCCGTTAAGTGTTATTTTAGGTAAAGTCGGCAAAATATAAATTTAAATTTTGAATACTCTAAAATAAACTCTACACGACAACACAATCAAGTTTTTGGCGCCGCTGCCGGGGAGTGGAATTTTTATCTTGACTTTTATTTAATATTTTGGTTTTAAACATTAGATTAACTTAACCCTTAGGATTAGTGTAATTTAGATTAGTGTAAAATTCTGTATATTTGTTTTTAATTGTTTGCTCATTTTATTTGTATGAATATTTTGTTTGTTTTAAATTGTTTTCTATACATTGTTCTGGTCGATAACCTGATACGGCGTATCCACTTCAATTGAATACGGCATATCTAACTTTCTTTACCAATGCATCATATTCAGTTCAACAGACCTATACGGCGTATTAAAATTCATTAAATACGGCATATCGATCACCTGATATAACTACAGTAACGAAATTTTTCATATTCGAATTACGAACTTAAATTTCTATACATACCTTTTTCAACTAGTTCTACTGATGATTTTCTGGTTGTTTTCAGTAGCAATGACAAAGGTAATTAAGGAAGAGTTCGAGAAACTTGGATTGCTCGAGATTGATGATGATTTGTTCACTTACGATACACAGCTAGGGATGATCTTCAACGAATTCAACATATTAAGCGAGATTAATGACGACTTGTTTACCTACAAAATTGAAGTTCCTAAACCAACCCAATGTGTCGAACAAACCATTAATCCAACGCACAATGATCTCGAAGAACATGAATGGAGGTATGCTGAAGCAGTGATCTTGATCAACAAAATACTTGTAAGGCTTATTGATGTAACCGTGGAACAATGGTTGAACCTCAAGTATGGAAATCATAAAACAATGGATAAAAATGTCAAGAAAGGAGTATTGGTACATGGTTGATCAGAAGTTATAGGCGGAAATTCAAAGAATACCTAGATATTAAGAGACAAAGAGAAATATACGCACGAGAAGTTGATATGGAATACAATCCATCTAACTTGGAATTTGCTAAATGGCTCGCCTTAAAATTTTACAACCATTTGGAGATGGATTGGTAAACCATGAATGCATTGTGGATCTATTGGAAGAGAGGTGATGATGAAGTTAAACTTACTAACAAAGAATCTTTCGATCTTGATGATGAAAATTTAACTAAGGAGTATGAAGCTGCTAAAATATTTAGGATCGAGACTAATGATTTGACTTCGAGACACCAACGTGCAGGGCTTTCAAGGAATTTAATTATCTTTTACAAATCGATTCAGATGTGCTTACTAAAGATAATGATGGATTTAAGACTTACGAAGAATATAAGGATGATTGGACATATGATGGAATAAATACATATCGTAGGTACATGAAAAACCATGGACAGACAATGAAGTATGGGAAGAACCCACTCCTGTTGAACATTATTGTGAACCATTCTCATTTAAAAGTGGACATTCGGAATGACCAACTTGTAGCTGAAAAGATAACGGATATTGTAATAGTAAGAACTTGCCTGGAGCATACATAGTTAGGAACACACTCCGTTACCAAGATTTAGAATGGTATGAAGCATTGAAGGATGGCAGACTTAAAGACGAAGCTTTAAAAAATAAAGCCATTATGGAAGGAATAATTAGCGAAGATGAAGAATCACATAATAAAGCTTGGAAAATATGGGACGATTATGAGGATACAACCCACAATCATGAAATAAATGATTATACGGAAACAGATGAAGAAATATGCAATTTGTTTAATAATACGACTCATAATGCATCGGTTTACAAGATTAGAAGATTTGAGATGATCAAGTATTCATTTGGACAAGATGAAGAGTATGTTGCTATAAAGGAATGTGAATACGATGATTTGACAACAACCAAAGAAGATGCATGCCGGGCATACCAAGAAATATTTCGTAGCATGGACGAAGGGTGGATGGTAACAAGAGCCGAGTGAGAGAAGCTGAAGAAAAAGTCTAACTTAAAGACTAGCTGAAAGAAAAGTGCTTCCCAAGAGACAACCCGGACAGTTTTTTTATCAAGTCTGTCTTCCCAGACATCAATACGGCATATCCGCTCCATACCATAAGGCGTATTGAATGTCTAGACGTTATCAGTCCTTTATTATTGTGCATTTAAAACTTTATCGTCAGATTTGTCTATATGGCGTATTCATTCACATGATACGGTGTATTTGGCAGACTGACTCGTATTGATACTTTTTACACGTCTTTCTATACGGCGTATCCGATACGGTGTATTGACTGCCTGTACAGTTTATTGTTTTATTTTTAATTAACCGTAGGATACCCAAGATAGGATTTTTGCATGTTTTTCCTATATTTTGCAAAGGACCTCGCTGAAAAAGAAATCGACAAAGTTGGTGAAGTATCGATCATCTGGAATCCTATGTGTGTTGTAGTCATGCTGGTATCCCGACGCATTTACAACACACATTCTTGCTCATAAACTCAACTTGGAGAATCTACAGAGCAAAACATTAGGGGAGTTTCTCGTTCTTCTTTTAATTTCCCGTTTTTAATGTTTTATCTATACAACGAGGACGTTGTATAATTTACGTGAGGGGGATGGGAATTAGAACGTTACTTGTCCTATTTTTCACATTAAAATGCTTAAATTATGCTTAAGTTTAAAAAAAATTCAAACATACTTTTGTGAAATTACTAGTTACATAACCTGCACACATAACCCTTATTAGATATTATGAAGATTCAGCCTTATCCGTTTCCAAATGTTTACCCAAATCTCACAAAAATATGAGTGTGCTGGTGATGTTGTGGACTTTAGAACTTGGCTTGGTATATCTATTCGAGACCATAATAATGAGTACTATGAATTTAGATAGAGTAACTTGTTTAAATTGGTAAATTTTTAGGATTACACCCAAAAAGCCTATATATGTTGTTTTATTAACTAACTACACTGGTTAGTTAACCTCTGTATAAACCCTTTGTTAACTCTCATTTTAAGAGTAAGATACCCCTAAAAAAACCTGTAGAGCCAATCCTTTAGAATAACACCAACTATTTGTTTTGTTACACCTTAGCCTACCCTGTTAGATTAAGTTCATTTATCAGTTGCTAGTTGCTTAAAGTGTAAAAGTAAGTATTTCCTGTGTCTTGTGTCATTTTTTATCTCTGGTATGGTTGGGAAATTTGCACATTGCAATGGGAATATAAAAAGTAGTCAAAACTCATGTATTTTTACTACCATCACAATTATTGGTACGTCCAAAGAATGAAGAATCATGGAAGAAATTATCCGGAGTTATTAAGATCGTGAAGATGGTGAAATTACATCGAGATTCGTAGTATAGTACGAAAAAAATAATCGAAAAAATTAGAAAATTGCAACAAAAAAGAGGAGGAAAGTTTGAAGATAGTCGGTTCGTTAAAGCTTAAACCAATGAAATTATTTAAAGGATCGATTATTCGTTGATGCATGGTTATAAATCAACAATGTAAAGTTTTTATAAAGTGGTAGATATCGCCACTTGTCTTTGTAAAAGTATGTAAACTATGGGATGATTGGGAGTTGACCGTTACGGGAACGCCAACTTAGGTTGTTGTTTTTTATCTATCATCAAGACGTTTGTGTATATAGTTGTGTCTAAATAATGGTAACGGTCGGGAAAAAGTATCTAGCAACTTGTACCTATTCTGTTTGGACTTAATCTATTTGTTTCGTGAATTTTTAATTAACAATAATTTATTTCCCTTTCCTAATGATTAACCTTAGGTTTTATTCGAATGAGGATGTGATCGAATCATGCATGTCTATTCCGTCATTACGGCCATGTATATGTGATTCAGCCACCTTGTTGGTTTATTACTTTTGGAGAAAGTTAGAAGATCCATACCCTATATCACTCTGCTAGTCCTATTCTTTAGCTTATTCGAGTTAAGGTTTGAATGCAGTCATATGTGTCTATCCCATCGTTATGGGTGTGTATGTATGGTCTTTGTCACCTTTTCTGGAATATTGGTATCGGTAGAGACTAGATAAAGTGATCAAACCCTTTTAAGCCTTTAAAGTAAAACCCAATTTACCTCTATAAACTTGTTACTGCTTAGCTCTAGTGGTGAAGATGTGTATCCTTGCCAAGCTTATGATAGAATATTGGTCACGGCCGAGCAATTTAGTGAATTAGTTACATGTTATCACGTAGATTAGTTGAGTGATTTGAGTGTTTTCATCTTCCTATTTCGTGAGGTGTTTGGTTGTGTACTTGTAATTGATCAAATAAAAGCTTAACGGGAAGATTATTGTTCTAACATCCTATACGCCGTATCCATCAAGGAAGATACGACGTATCCGTGCCTGCACTTCACAAGAAACCACGAAGATATAAAGTCCAATACGCCGTATCTAGGAGACATCTATACGCCGTATTTTCAATTAACTCAATTAATGGATTACTTACCTTGTAGGGATCATTAGTATGAACTTATATCTTGATTTGGGACCTTAATTCATCTTTAAATCATCACTAGAAATTTCCCTCCTTTTTCCCTCTCTTTTCTTCCTTCCTGTGTCGACACCTACACACTCCCACTCTAATAATCTAGAACTTTGTGGAAGTTCTAGATATTTAGTGTTGTAAGTTTCATCATTTGGCAAGAATGGTCCTTCAAGTCCTTTTCCTTCTTATTTGGCCACACTAAGTTATTTAACTCATTTACCACTTGTCAATTTTAGTCCTTTAAGTCCATTCCTTTCATAAATACTTGACTTATAGTTTGACTATCAGGTTTGACTAACCTATCACATAACGTCTTCAACTTATAAAAGTTGTAGTCAAGTTATTCTAATGGCCTTTTCGCAATAAAATACTTAAAAACCGGTTTTGGAGTGTTACAAATCTATCCTCCTTATTTAGATTTTGTCCCCGAAATCTCTTCGTCTAACATTAACCATAACTTGGTCACATTTTACTCCTCATTTCATTTTAGCATTTTCATGCATATACTTAACTAGTTGCACCTACCTACACGGTTTTGCAACTCTAGCCATGCTATCATACTTTTAATTATCCTTGTCCCATTCTAATTCTCACTCTTTCCTATCATACTTACATTCTTTTCTAATGACAAGCGTCATATAGGTGACATTCACAATTCCTATTCTATCATTTTAGTAACTTTTTCTCTATACCATTACGTTCCCATTCATCTCTTTTCTAAAATTTCACCAAGAATTACATGTTACTTGAGAAATTGCATTATCTTAACTTATCATACGCCCACATTGGCTTACACTTTCTTATTTACCGTAGTCATCTTGACATTCCTTTTGTCGTTTTCATTATCACACTTTGCTTTCTTTACTTCTTATAGTAAATTTTTCATCAAGGACTATAAATCGCTTGAGAATTCAATACCTTTGACTTCATAAATTCAAACTTTAACTAACACTTTCACATTTCACTTAAGGGTGCTAATATAACTTAGCGATCTCCATAGTCATTACTCATATTGCAACCATGCCATAAGACATATTATAACTTCAATTCAACTTTCATCCCTAGTCCTATACTCTTAACGTCTTAACTTAGCTCTCTCTTTAAAGTCTTTACTAAAGGTCATACTCTAATTCTTATTTCACCTATCTTATTTCCTATGACGTCTAACTAATTTTAGGCTCTCCTCTTCTACTTCTTTAATTCTTCTCATGCTATGCCGAGAACATATAAGCCCACTCATCTATACCTCTTTATTTACATTGAGAAGCGTCCCAATCAATGCAAATAAGAAAGTATAAACTTATGGTTCAGTGATTCACAATTTCTTTATTTAAATGAAGAGGCCTCCCAATCCATTTAAATAATGAAATTATAAATCATCCTACTCATACACTTCTGACATAACACTCAAACATACTTAAGTCTTCATTACTTTTGCTTTCAACCTTTTTCATACTTTACATTTATCAACCATTATTCTTTCACTTTTTCTCACGTTATATTTTACCTCTTTTAGCCTTGGATCCAGATCATTATCACATTCCCTTAAAGGGAATTTAACCTTACCCTTTGCGGTACCATTAACATTCACTTTACACGTTAACAAGCTTGGCCAAACTGGATGAGACCATTAGGTTCATCATTAACATTAGGCTACCCTGAAGGATACCATTACATTTCACATTGGATCCAAGCTATGTTTAAATTTATCATTCTTTACTCCTTTTTATCATTTACATATTTTTCTTATCATATACCTTTCCATTTCTACTTTTTTTATTGCCTTACGCAATTCTAGCTCACACTTTATCTTCTTTCTTTATATTAGACAAGATCCAATTGATACTTGTCATTCTCATGTATTACATATACATATATGTTTTCACATTTCATTTATCATTCTCTTGACAACCCCAAATGGGCAACTTATTCAATTCTTCAAGCATCATTTTAGTTCGCTTGACTTTTCACTTATAAACCATTCATAGGTTATTCTTATAATATACTCATTTACTTCACTTTATTCATCAATACATTCCTTTCATTTATTTACATGGTTCTAATCATTCCTTATCATTTTTTCATTTGATTTACCTTAAGGTACACTCGTTTATCCGTTTTACTTATCGTACATTTCTTTCATATATCAACGAGGTTGCTTTCGTTCTTCATCATTCTTATACGTCTCATACTTAATCATATCATACCATTACATTATACTTCATTATGTTTTCTACATTATAACATATCATACTTCCACCCTTTATTGGTAATTCACATAAGTGCTTACTTTCAATACAATAATTCTTCATTAAGCAACTTTTCATAATTAAAATCTTCACATTATCTAGCTCATACTTACATACTTTTGTCATTACTTATTAAAATGAAATCTTATGCATTTATCTTTGCTTAAGCATTTCTTAAACTTATATAATCATACACATCTTACATTACTTATATATATAAACAACTTACCATATACTTAACATTATAAAATCATATACTTCTATACTTAACACTTCTCCGATAAGTGTTTCACATACTTAGCGGCTTTCCAAATTCTTAGTCTATGGCCAAATAACATATACCTCAATTCATAATCATTCTATACCCATACATTATCATTCTATTTGCCGCAAGCACTTATCTACCTTATAACTAAGGCATTCACATTCTTCACTACTTAAACTTACGGCAACACATCTATGAGTGGTCTAAGTTTAGGAAACCTATAGTGGAAACCTACTTCTCTTAGACCGAAGCTCTGATACCAAGTTGAAACGCCCCTTTCCCGACTCAAAATTTGACCAAAAATTAAAACTTTTACACAAATGCATGTCCCGAAATGACCTTCCATCATTCTTTTATAAACTGACCAAAATCATTTCAAATTTAGCCCTTGTAAATATCTTTAAATGAAACTAGACTCAACTAGCTTCGAAACGGCGGGTAGCACGCCTTCTAACTCTTTACGGTTTGATTTTTACGTCAAAAACAAAATCAACAAAACCGAAAAACCTTTCTGATGTACTTTAGCCGCCGGCTGAGGATCTTGGCCGCCGGCTAAAGCCCTCAGGCCTGCACTACTTCACCCGACTTGCCCTTTTTACCTAAAATTCGACTTCCGGGACTCGATACTTTACAAAGACTTTCAGAATTCATTAACATAACATAATACTTCGTTTACAAATACATTTGTGGACTAAATGTCCCATAAACACGTACCTCACGGGGTTTGCCAAACACTCGTTTTGACCCGTTTCATACAAAACACTTAAATAACATTCTTGACCATCATTCTACAACAAAGACCTGAACTTAGACTTTTTAACATGACATTTACAATTCATTTTACGACACTTTGGGGGTTCAACATTTATTAAAGCTCATCATACAAACACTAACTTCATATGCTTTACTATTCGCATCCAATTCCCAAGCCCTCAAGCCTTATGCCTTATTTCAAGGCCTTACCTTCTTCTCATGGAACCTACAAAACATTTAAACAACTAAACCGTAAGCATTATGCTTAGTAAGTAAAACGAATAATAACATGGCATTATATTTCATTCATTCATATATGCATTTCATTCATTCATTTAAAGTCCAAAGGACTCAATCATACCATTGCTTATCACAATTACTCAAACCATGAACATTCACATAATAACATAAACATCATTACTTAAACTACCGATATAACAATTCACATTATATCCACATACCTTAACTACTTCCATACTAGTTTAACTTAATCTCTACTAGCAATACAATACTTGCTCCTTATTCTTCTTAATCCAAACATCCTAAACTCAATATGCTTCACTATAGCACAATCATACACATAACACATGTATGTCAAAACTCAATATAACAACATGTTATAATCATTTTACTTACCTTAGGTCCAAGCTAAAGTCTACCATTAGTTCACCATCATCCTCCTTCCATCTTATCCAAACATCATTACAAATCCTTGATTTCTTACTCAATTATCATAACAATTACCTACCATCACATAATTATAATATCATCATCAAGGGTTTACATAACCGATTATTCATACTCAAATTTCATCCTTAATCATCATATGATCATATCTTGATCATATGATGAAAACCCCCAAAATACTAATTTTATTTAATAATACTTGTCTCATAATTACAATCATCTCATTAGTTTACTTATAAACACTTTTTTACTCAAAACCCCCAATCATACTTAAGAACCCTAATTCATAATTCTTTAATTAACTCAATTAATGGATTACTTACCTTGTAAGGATCATTAGTGTAAGCTTATATCTTGATTTGGGACCTTAATTCATCTTCAAATCATTACTAGAAATTTCCCACCTTTTTCCCTCTCTTTTCTTCCTTCTTGTGTCGACACCTACACACTCCCACTCTAATAATCTGGAACTTTGTGGAAGTTCTAGTTTTTTAGTGTTGCAAGTTTCATCATTTGAAAAGAATGGTCCCTCAACTCCTTTTCCTTTCTATTTGGCCACACTAAGTTATTTAACTCATTTACCATTTGTCAATTTTAGTCTCTTAAGTCCATTTCTTTCATAAATGTGACACATTATATTTTCTACTTCCAATTTACATATACATTGACTTATAGTTTGACTATCGAGTTTGACTAACCAATCACGTAACGTCTTCAACTTATAAAAGTCATAGTCAAGCTATTCCAATGGCCTTTTCGTAATAAAATACTTAAAAACCAGTTTTGGGGTGTTACATGAAGCACTTACATTTCACAAACATAAGTTGGGCTAAACACACCCATAAAGGGTGGACCTAAACCACATCCAACATAAGTTGGACCTAAACCACAACTAGTCAAAAGACTCACTAAGCTAACCCTAGCATTGGATCCAAGCTAGGTAATCCTTTCTTCATATAACCTATATACATTCTTTTATCACAAAACATTATGATAAAGAATAAAGATAAACATAACATGTTATAACCAATTCACTTACCTCAAACAAAGTGAATCAACTTCAAAGAGCAATTCACCAATTCACTTGATTCCTAAACAAGAATCACTAACACACTTTAGCATTCCTTTATATCACAATGGGTAATATTTTATATACCAAACAAAATCTAAACATACTTATGATCATCTATCATGATCATATGAAAAACCCCAAATCATCATCTTGACCATAAAATTGAAGGAAATTAATCCTTTAACAACTTTACTTCATAAATTAAACTCACAAACCTCTTTACCCAAAATCCCCCAAATTGACTTTCATGAATCCTAACTCTTAATTATGCAATTAAATAAGAATTTATGTGCATTTACTTGTGGGGATTATAGCTAGGCATCAAACTCTTGCAAGGGAACGCAATTTCATAATCAATTGATCACTCGAAAGTTGGTCTCTTCTTCCCTCTCTTGCTACCTTTCATAACATGCACACACTACACCTTTCTACTGGAAAAGTGTTAGAAAGTCAAAAGATACTTGACTTAACCAAAAATCTAGTACAAGTTTTATAGTGTTGCACTTTTGATCCCTCAAGTCTCATTCTTATGTTTTTGGCCACATATAACTTTTGAGACTCATTTACTTAACACTTTGACTTTCAACTTACTTTCCAAAAACCAATCATAATAAGTCTTCTAACACATATTTATAATAGTCATAAAATAAAATGCCATTATAATATAAAAGTACTTCAACGGGTTTCGGGGTGCAACAAATCACAGGTCTCGTGTTTATGTTAATACTTAGCACACAAAACCAACATGAAGGCCAGAGGGTTTAAATGGGTTTACAAGGTGAAATATAAGTCTAGTGCGGAAGTAGAAATATTTAAAAAGCTAGATTAGTTGCTAAGAGTTATTATTAAAAATTAGGAATAAATTATGAAGAAACATTCTCTCAAGTAGTTAAAATCGTAACTTTAGGTACATTCTTGGTCTTGCTGTTCAAAATAACTGGTCTATATTAAAACTTGACATCAATAATTCATTTCTCTATGGTGATCTTGTTGAAGATTACCCGAAGGATACTTTAATAAAGATAATACTAGAGTATGCAAGTTGGTTAAGTTTTTTTTGGTAAAGGGTTTGTACCCGGTGAAATGAATTAATGAATGAAATAAGTTTAGGTTACATGGGAGGGAGGTAATGAGCCACCCTTAAACCTAACGACAATATACTTAGAACATGCTCTAAGCATAACAACCAAATGCCAAAAGCTTACTAGAGATTAAAATCGAATAAAAACTATGACATACAAAACCTCTATGAAGCATCCCAATCAGCCTCCATCGTTTATGAGACTTGATAACCTCTAAGCTCTTAGAAAATAGCAGGAGAAACTTACATTCGTGCTAATTGAAAATGATTTTATACAAAGTAAGATGATTTTTCATTATTCGCTAAGTGTAAAGAGGATGTGTTTATAGGTCTTCTTGTTTATGTAAATGATATAGTTATTACTAGTAATAACTTGTATGGGATCAATAAATGTAAAGTGTTTTTGAAATAATTTTTTTTGATAAAAGATCTTGGAAAATGTATATAGTTATTGGGAATTGAAGTATTTGAGTCAAAATGTAGTTTATATTTGACTCAGAAGAAATACTCTCTCCGTTCTAAAATTATTGTCCCCCGACAAAAAACACACAGTTTAAGAAAAGTGCATTTATTACTGCTTTTTCTTTCTTACTTTTTGACAGAATGACAGTTTTACCCTTAACTAATTAATTAAAGTCTTCATTAAGGTTTGTAATAATAATTTCAAACAAGGGTAATATAGTAAACTTAAGCAAAACTTCCCTATCTATATTTAGTAGTGGACAATTAAATTGGGACATCCTAAAAAGAAAACGTGAACAATAAAAATGAGACGGGGGGAGTATTATTTAGAGTTGTTGTATGAATTTAGAATGTTAGCTTGCAAGCCTTGTAACACTCCTATTGAAACTAAAGAAGGAACTATTAAAAAGGGACATGTTGTGATTAATAAACCATTTAAAATATTATCAGAAACTGGTAGGAATGTTATTTTGTTTAACTTATACTAGACCTGATATTAGTTTTGTTCATATTTTAAGTCAGTTTATGCATGCTCTTTTAAAGTCACATTTAAAACTTGCTTTTAGAGTGTCGAGGTATTTAACAGATTCTCTTGAGAAATGAATATCTTTTAACAAAAGTTCAAATTTTAATCTGAATTTGTTTGTTGATTTTGATTGAGTAAAGTGTAAGGTGACAAAGAGGTCTGTAAATTAGCTATTCATTTTACCTAGGAAACAGTTTAGCATACTAGTTAAAGTAAGAACGTCAGTTCTTGCTAAAACGTTTGCAGAAGCAAAATACAGAGCAATGAATAGTGTGACTTGTGAAGTGCTTTGGAATATGAAATTTCTAACTGAATTAAATGTGAAAATATATCTTCCTTTTACTATAAACGCTGATAACATTTATGCAATCCATATTGTAGCAAATCCAATGTTTCATAAAAGAACTAAGCATTTTGAAATATAATTATTTTTCTTAAAAGAAAAGGTATTCGCTGATATTGTGAGAACTGTTGAAGTGAAAATGAGGATAACATTGCAGATATTCTTACAAAAGGTCTATGTGCTATAGACCATAACAAATTCTGTAGATTGCTTTGTTTGAAAGATTTGTACCAAAATTTGCTTAACGAAAAATATTGAAAGTACAAGCTAGTTTTTGGTTCTAAAGGTGTCTTATGGAAACATGTTGAAAGTTAAAGGTAAAAAGGTAAATATTTTCATTTGTAAATTTTCTTTAATTTGGTTTTGTGTGTTTGTTATTTCTCCAAGCACTGAATATGTCAAATGTTAAAAGACTTAGAGTGAAGTAAAAATAGGAGCCAATCCGCTCTTTCCAATCTAGAAGGAGTATTAATGCATCTTATAATTTTAGGGTTTCATTAGTTTAGTTTTTTTGCATATTTTGTAAGTTTTTCTGTAGTGATAGTTAAAAACTTGTATAAATTTTGGGTTGTATTCTTGATTTTCTTTCTTTCTTGTTGTAATTGTTTTGAATTCAAAACTAGGAAATTGATTATGCAATTGTATGATGTTATAGAACAATAAAAGAGAGTTGGTTGTATGAATTTCTAATATTAAAATCTTGATTATTTTTGATAAATTTCACAGCCATATTTTCATATTCTTCTACAGTTTTTTTAGTCACTCTATTCCCTTTGCCATGGGTTAGATTGTCAAACTCGACAAAACGAGATTTCTCAACAAAACTATCCATAATATTTTGGGACCATATTTTATTTGCTATATGTAGGGACGGATTCAGGATTTTTCTATCGGCTGTTGCATAATTTTTTTCGAAGAGTGTTGCATAGAATTTTCTTTATTATAAACAATAAAATTTGCACCAAAGAATTTTTAGGCTAAATGGAAGTAACACAAAAATATTTTTGAGTGTTGCACATATTAAAAAATTAACACTTTTCGAAAAAATACACTTCATAGCCTCAAATCAGGTGTGACCCGTGCCACACTCGGCTCCCATATGGGTCCGTCCATGTCTATACGTATTTGATACAAATGTTTTTATTAGAACTAAGTCAACTAACCGTGGATTTATTCAGTGGCGGAGCCAGGATCTTGGTATATAGGGGGCAAAAATTTTTTCTCCGAAAACAGCTCTAAAAACCGCAGCGTTTTTAGTAGCGTTTTAGCAGTTTTTGACAGTTTTTAGCAGCTTTTAGCATTTTTTAGCAGCTTTTTAATAGTTTTTTTATATTTAAGCAGTCGTATCAGAGGCAATTTGAGATTTAGGATGAGGGCAAGCTAAAAATAAGGGCATAAAAATACAATTTTCGCATTAAAAAAAATAAAAATTCGCCAATTTATCAAGGGCGCTGGCCCCCTACCTTGTACATCCCTTCGCCCCTGGATTTATTTAGTTTATTTCTTCAAATTTTCTATTTTAATTCTAAATTTTACATAACAATAGGGAGATAATAATAACTCTCCATGAGCGAGACTATCCATATTTAAAAATTGAGCGGTCTATTATAATAAATTAATAATGCAATCCTCGTCATGTTTGAAAATGAAACACGACATGATTCTTTAGATTCCATCGAATAGTATGAATATGGCTATCACCACTCGTTAATTTATTCTAGAATCATAACTATCCAAACTATAGTGGTAAATAGTAGTAATTCTTTATATTAATTGTCTCTTTAAAGCAAACAGTGTCTTAAAATGGCTATTGTTCTATCATTATCGTAGTGTTAAATTATGGTAATACACATTTCAAAAGTGATACTACGTCGTTTTGGACTAGGTGCTACAGTAAAATGAACAGTACCCGGCCCACTGGGCTCGGTTACTGTTCACCGGGCAAAAAAAAAACTTTATAATCCCCCTCCCTTTCTTTGTTACCTCTTATTTACCATTATTCATGTTTACTATGTACTGAAGTATGTTTCTATCGTGATCACTAGCTATTTTCTTGAGAAATGTTAAATCTTTTTATCAAAACTTTTTACTCGTCTTTCTACCCACAAAATAATACACCCTCCGTATCATTTTTATTGTCCACATTTTCTTTTTGGGATGTCCCAATTTAATTGTCCACTACTAAAAATAGATAGGGAATTTTGATCAAGTTGACTATATTACCCTTATTTGAAATTATTATTACAAACTTTAAAGAAGACTTTAATTAATTAGTTAAGGGTAAAACTGTCATTCTGTCAAAAAGTAAGAAAGAGAAAGCAGTAATAAATGCACTTTTCTTAAACTGTGTGTTTTTTGTCGGAGGACAATAATTTTGGGACGGAGGGAGTAACACTTGTAAAATTTATTGAAGAATGAAAATAGAGAGAATTAGTTGATGAATAAGGCTTCGTTTGTTTTTTCAGAGGTTTTACCTCTTCATCTGCAAACCATGTCTGCAGAAGAAGAGTTACATCTAAAGTCTTCATCTGCATGAAAAAGACCGTTTGTTTTTTGTTCTATTGAAGTACTTCTTTCATTCATTTATTTCTTTATCTTTTTCACTAGTGTTTAGAGGTGGCAAAACATTTCATTTTTTACGTTTTCCTCTGTTTTTTACCTTTTCCTCCATTTTTTTACCTTTTGACTTATTTTTACGTTTTCGTCTGTTTTTTACGTTTTCATCCGTTATTAACGTTTTCGTGTTTTTTTATGTTTTTCCTCCCTTTTTTACGCTTTGTACGTTTTTTTACCTTTTCGTCCGTTTTTTACATTTTCGTCTGTTTATTTACGTTTTCGTCTGTTCTTTACGTTTTCGAACGTCTTTTACGTTTTCGTACATTTTTTACGTTTTCGTCCGTTTTTTACGTTTTCGTCCGTTTTCAGCTTTTTTTACGTTTCGTCTGTATTTTACGTTTCCGTATGATTTTTACGTTTTCGTCCGATTTCATCCGTTTTCGTCCGTTTTTTTACGTTTTCGTCCAATTTCATCTGTTTTCGTACGTTTTCTTACGTTTTCGTCTGTTTTTTACGCTTTCGTCTGTTTTTTACTTTTTTGTACGTTTCTTACGTATTCGTCTGTTTTTGCACGTTTTCGTCTGTTTTTTACGTTTGCGTCTGTTTCCGCAGTCTGTAGTCGCCAGTTGAACTCTGGGGACCAGAGTTCCCTTAGGGGGATCGAATGTGAGATTTCGTAAAATTCAGGTAAATAATATAATGTTATTTTATTCCTAATTTACCTTTAAGTAAAATTTTACATTTACTTTGGAAAATATTATGCGTCTTATTATATACTCGATAAATAAATATTCGTTTCTATTTAAACTTGAGCCGAGTTAAGAATTAACATCCGTTTCGTACCCTTCGTGATTTTTTTTCTTCAGAAAAGTGTCCCGAATGATGTAGAACTATTTTTATCATATTCGTTTTCACTTTGTGGTTCCGCCATAACTCTCGAAATATTTTACGCCTATACCCGTTGACTCTAAAACTACCCACTTATTCTAAATTGATATTTTTTGATATGGGTTTTCTGATTTTGATGGGTTTTAGTGTTCTTAAGATTTTTGTGATGATTGGTATGGCATTAGGATGATGTTAGGATGTTAGAAACACTAGTTAGATTGTTGATTGGAAATTCTTAGAATGGATATTGTAAGTGTTGGATTAATGGATTTTGGGACAGCATGTTATGGACCTTGTATCAAATTATTTTTGGCCTATGGCCTATTAGATTTTTACATGGTTAGATAGGTAAACACTTCAGGTCCTAGTGGTGCTTTGGATGAGGCCGTAACTCTTCCGGATGACCAAGTTACGGCCAAATGAGTGAAACTAGTCCAAATAGGTGACCTGCAGATAGTTTGTGTTTTAATGGGGAAATTTTGGCTTAAAGCATGCTATTTATTAACATGAATAGGTTAATATCTCAGGTCCTAGTGGCGAGTTGGATGGAACGCCAACTCTTTCAGATGGTCGAGATACGACCAAAACCGTGTAAACGAATTTAGTGTGTACCCAGAATTTGTAATGCAGATAGTTAGACTTGTAACGAATTTTATTTGGCTTGGAGGATACTGGATTTTTACATAGGTGAAGGGTACAACACATGAGGACCATGTGGTTTTTTGGATAGAACCGTAACCATTCCGGATGAATGAGTTACGATCAAAATGGCGAAACTAACTAGAAATTATGCCCAGATTTTCAAACAAATATATCTTAAAAATTATGAACTCAGGTACTGTTTTTCTAAAACTAAAAGTTGTAGATAATTGATAGACTTAAACTTGAGATTTTGAATGGGGTTCTAACTAGTTATGGATTGTGAGATATGATCAAAATGGTGAAGCAGGAAATTGTTTCCAAAACTCAGATTGTGTACTAAGGGGTAAATTGGTCATTTCACTTAGGACCTGGACATTTTGGGTTATTTTCCTTGTAACATCAGTGAACTAGGTTCATTAAGATTGATTGAGGTGAAAACCGTTCGTTTATAACTATTACAGATTTTGAGATACAAGTCCATTAAGTTGGCGTAAGTGCAGAATTGTATAGTGTCGAATTGCTTTAAACGGTTTAACGAGTATAACGAATTTTATAAAATGGGCAAATAAGTGGTACAAGTCGGGTTTATACTTGAAGATAGATTAGTTTAAGTCCTAAAGGGATGTTTGGATAAATCTCACTTGGTTAAATGGGTAGGAAATGCCATACCATGTCACGATGATTCTCTTGTATCTTTTACGTATTGTCATTGTGTGAGTTATGGTTTACCTTACAAAGTCACCATTCTTTCTAGGTGATAATTAGACATACTTGACGTTCTAACGCTCTTGGTTGACTTCTGCTTTATCGATCTAACTTCAGTACTTACTACTCCATTGCTTCTCGATGAGTTCATAGCCTCACTTTTTCTCTTTTAATGGTTTTCATAAACTGTCTTTGGGGTGAGAATACATGCTCGTTTTACCAAGTAAACTCATTGATTTCTACTACATAAGTGTTACATGGCTATTTTTACTAAAGCTTTTACTTGCTTACTACATGACTTTTAATACATGGTTGTTTACTCATGAATCTACTAAATCCTGATTTGCTTACTACATGAATTGTGACAATTGAATACCTATATATATGAAAACCGTGAGTTTTGAACACATTATTTGTTTTGCTTTGGACACAAGTGTTTTTCAAACTGTATGTTATCCAGATTATTGCCTGGATATTATTGCCTAAGTTACCGCATTTGCCATTTAAGTCCCTACCAATCATGAACTGTTAATTGCTATTGTAGTAAGCGCGAGTGTTATGAATAGATCTATCAGGACTGACAATCCCCACCTTGAATTTTTGATCACAAGTTGACCATGGTGCATTTAACATTGTGAGGACAGTTAGGTTGTTGGCAAGCATCCTATATTTCTCTAGGGCACAAAACTAGTTAAGGTTTTAGGGTCATGAGCTTAGTGCAATAATACATGTTTTGGACTACTGAATTTGTTTCGTAGTCTCCTATTACCTAATTCTTGTGGTCCACTACTGAACATTACTTGATTTATTGAATCACTACTTGAATTTCGGAAAGAATATTTTGAAATGTTGTAACGCCACTTTTCTTACAGAAATATTACTTGAATTATTTCAATACTGCTTTTACTTAAACCTATGAATTTACCAACATTATTGTTGACGTTTTGCATGTATTTTCTCAGGTTATTATTTTTCTAGCTGAGCATTGGGAGCATTTGAGCCGCGCGGATATATTTTTGAAGGCTTTATAATTTCAGTACCATTCAATAAACGTTTTGACAATGTTTTCTAATGCATTTAAATGGGACCTATTGTAACTCTGATATTTTATAAAATTTATTGAATGGTTGGCTTTTCAAAATGTCTCACTTAGAGTCATTTTCTGTAACTTGTACTTTATGCTATGAAGTAGCACCCCAAAATAGTATTCCGCTGCATTGTGATTTTGGGGGGGGGGGGGGGTGTTACAAACGAAAACGTTAAAAACGGACGAACACGTACGGAAAACGTACGTAAACATAAAAAAACAGACGCAAACGTAAAAATGGGCGCGAACGTAAAAAAACGGGCGAAAACGTAAAAAACAAACGAAAACGTAAAAAAATGGACGAAAGCGTAAGAAAACGGACAAAAACGTAAAAAATCGGTCGAAAACTTAAAAACGGGCGAAAACGTAAAAATACGGACGAAAACGTAAAAAACCGGACTAAAACGTAAGAAGTCGAACGAAAATGTAAAAAAACATGCGAAAACGTAAGATAACATACGAAAACAGGCGAAAACATACAAAAAGGGAGGAAAACGAATGAAAACTGACGAAAACAAACGAAAAATACACGAAAACGATAAAAGGCGGACCAAAACAAAAAAAGGGACGAAAACATACAAAAATGGACGAAAACGTAAAAAACAGACGAAAACATAAAAAAACGTACGAAAACGTAAGAAAGCGGACGAAAACGTACCAAAACGTAAGAAAACGTAAAAAAAAACGTAAAAAGACGGACGAAAACGTATAAAAACTGACAAAAACGTACGAAGACGTAAAAAAGTGAAAAATTGGGTGGTGGTGGTGGTGGGAGGTGGTGTTGAAGAAGCGGAAAGAAGTGAAAGATTATGTCTGAAATATTGAAGAAGTAAGAAGTGTTTTTTAGCACTTATGTCTGCAAAAAAACAAACATACTTCTTTGGTAACCTCTTCCTTCCTGCAGACAAAAGAGGCAAGAAGTGTTTTTTTAGAAAAACAAACGAAACCTAAGTGTATGGGCGGAGATAGGGAGGGGGCCCAGGGGGCAAGTGCCCCCTAGCAAAAAAAATTGTAGTGTAAATTTCTTAAAATATATGGTTTTTTTGTAATTCCCCCCCCCCTAAGAACCAATTTGTAGTGTAGTTTCTAAAATTTATCGAAATATGACCCATTGAGCAAAAATTTCTGACTCTGCCCCTATATAAGTGTAACAATTATGTATGGATAAGAGGATGAGTATGTGATAAAAACCAAACATTATATACAGTAGCCCTTTGAAATAAAAAAAAACTCGTATGTGGTAAAAACCAGAAAGTTATCTGCAACAAACATGAGTTGGCCAATTGTGTTGCCAAGTGTTAGTCGATTTGTATTATAGTTAGTTTTATATTAGCATTTGTGTTAGAACGAGTATATCGGCTCGCGCTTCACTGCGGAACGATTGGTAGGCGTTGTTAGTTATTGAAACGTTAAAAAAACTGGTCTCATTTCTAATAAGCAAATGCTTGAGAGCTTTGTTAGTTATTGAAAGAGTGCACAACAAATATCAATTATTGCAAAACATATTTACATGCAACATATAAAAGTCTGATGTATTGTAATTGTCTTCAAACTGCAACTCTACAACGGAATTAAGCCTTGGCCAGTCCTGGTTCTCATTGGCATTTCAAGCTTTGTGACAGAAAATCCTCCCTGCAAATAACCAACCACGTACCCGTTCAAATACTTCTACCAATTTCGAGACTCCAGTTCCAAATTTAATTGCATTATTAGAAATGAGACCATTTTTCCGAATTCAACCTTTATCTTGTAAGAAGCTTAAACGAAAGGCTGGAGATACAGGTTTTAAAGTCTAGACGATATGTATCATATCATGAACAAATGAAACTTAACTTAGTTGTAATCTTTGTGATACAAGCATTGACTTAAAGCACAATGCATACCTCGGGTAGCCTGAGCACATCTTCCACTACTGTGTCGTTAGTGCACTGAGATCCATAGTTGCCAATGTCTCTTGAAGATTGATGTTTGTCGTCGGGGTTATGAGATTTTTGCTTGCTAGACTTTCTACTCCTGGAGAAAAATAAACTTGAAACCTTTACTTTTTTACGACGATGATTTGAGATTTTTTTCCTTTGTCAGGTATTTCGTTTCTTCTTTTTTGCTTTTCGAGAACTCTAAAACTTCATTAAACCTCAAATCAGATCCCGTTCTTGATACTGGAACAGATTTCCTTTGATGTGGTACATAGACCCAAACACCCAGTAGACGGTTCACATTTGCACAAGGCTGTCGATCCCATAGAAATTAGCCTTAACCACTTTACCTTTTACAAGAATGTTGCAGCAGCCGTAGCCAAACATCCCTTAAAGCTGAATATTTATAGAAAAAAAACTGAATTCAACAAATTGAAAACAAAGTAAAACTGAAATTACTCCTCAAGAAATAGTTGCACAGTTCCAGTCCATACTCATTGGTCAGAAAAAAAAGTAACACATAAATAAGAAAATCAGATACGTACTTGTAATCATATGGAGGGAAATTTGGCGGGGCAAGCGTGTAAGACCTTCGTGAGCGAAATTCATATGAGCTCAGACGC
>BQNB010018624.1:4841-64842 GCA_026074375.1 Tanacetum coccineum
TAATTGGCCCAAGCTCGGTTTGTGGGCTTGTGGTTCACTAGGGTTTCTCTCTTGTAATCTCTATAAATTGTGATGAATAATACAAATCATCATACGGGGTTTTCTATCATCTAGCATGGTATCGGAGCGGGTCTGATCATCAGACCAAGTTGGCTATGTATCTTTATATTTATGGAATCTAGATACTCCACACATAGAATATATCGACTGAATATATAAGAGAAAAAAAAAAGATATATATACTAGAATTTAGGGAATGGTTATTTAATAGAATTGTGTTACTAGTATAATTCCCAAAAATACAATAAAAATTATATATATGGTGTGTTTGATTAAGCTAATATCCGGCCCCCCTATTAAGGAGTGGGCTTGGTTGGGCTTTTTTTTGATAAATCTTGGTATTAGTTTGTTTCCGGGCCCAATAACCTATTTAACTCGTTAATTGATGAAAAACCACGATTTCTTCGACGCGGTTTTGGCTAAACACGAAAAAAGGATGGAAAATAATGAAAATAAAATAAATTAAGCTCTCATGGCTAAATAGGGCTTTCGTTGATTTCTCGATCGATAAAACGGATAAATTTAAATTGTACAATTCGCGAAAGTTTTAAAATCGACAATTTTAATAAAAATAGTCTAAAATAAAAAAAATGAATTATTTAAAATTTAGAGAATAATTATATGCTCGGAATAAGTAGTGACTTTAAATACGGGGTTTTACACATACCAATGCGATGAACCAAATACTCAAAGCGGTCTTTAGGAAGCGCTTTAGTAAATAGATCCGCAAGTTGGTATTCAGTCCCGACAAAGTAAAGTTCCACAGTACATTTCTCAACATGTTCCTTAATAAAATGATACCAGATGTCTATGTGCTTTGTCTTTGAATGCTAAACCAGATTGCATGAGATAGCAATAGCACTCTTGGAGTCACAATACATCGGAATCCGGTTGTACTTGTATCCATAGTCTAGCAGTTGAGTACGCATCCATATGACTTGTGTACAGCATGCAGACAAGGAAACATATTCAGCCTCATCAGTAGACATCGCAGTGCAATCTTGTTTCTTTGAACTCCAGCTCACGAGCTTTTCACCTAGAAATTGCAATCCTCCTGATGTACTTTTACAGTCATCATTGCATCATGCATGGTCCGCATCTGAATATGCAATTAGTTCAAATCTGGAATCCTTCGGATGCCATAGTCCCATATTGTAAGACTGTCTGAGGTACCGAAAGATCCGTTTAACCTCTTTGAGGTGTTTGACCGAAGGACGTACTTGATAACGAGCACATACAAAAGTTGCATAAGCAATGTCTGGACAACTGGTTGTTTGGTACATTAGCCCTCCTATCATTTGACAATAAGTCGTTTGATCAGTAGGAGTGCCTTGTAAATCAGCATCCAGTCTTTCAGTTACCATAGGTGTGCTCATTGAGACACACTCATCCAGACCATGTTTCTTTAACAACTAAATAGCATATTGTGACTGACTTATGAATATGCCACGGGGAGAATGATGAACTTGAAGTCCAAGGAAGAACTTTAATTCACCCATCATTGACATTTCAAAATAATTTTTCATTAGATTTGCAAAACGTTTTGAAAAATCTGGATTTGTTGATCCAAAAATAATGTCATCGACATATACTTGAACCAGTAATATGTCCTCCCCGTGACGTCGTGTGAATAAAGTCGGGTCAACAATACCTTTGGAGAACCTATTTTGAATTAGGAAAGAAGAGTTCAATTAGAAAAGAAGACAGTTTTGTCCATACCATGCACGAGGTGCTAGCTTAAGACCTGTATAGACCTGTTTTTAACCTTAGACGTAATTTGAAATTCCAGAATCAATAAAACCCTTCAGTTGGCTTGACATAAAACTTTCTTCTTTCAAATGACCATTGAGAAAAACTGTTTTAACATCCATTTGAAAGATAGTGATTATTCATATACAGCAAAAGCAATGAAACATCCGAAACACCTCAAGACGAGCAACAACATGAAGCAAATGACTCCTCAAAATCAATGCCTTCTTCTGCCTTATAACCTTTAGCCACAAACTGATATTTGTTCCGTACCACAATATTTTTATGCTTCACCACTTATTCTTTTCCAAAGCCATTTGAGAGCAATAAACAGTTCTTTGCCTCATGGTAGTGGAAACCAATCCAAAACTTGAAGTCTATCAAATTGATTAACCATATTACATGGACTCAAATCCTAACTATATCTCATTAAGCTCTTGATGTTCTTTGGTTCAAAAGTGTTTTCTAACGATTAATGCATACATGAAACCTCAGAATCGGTATGTACCTTTATGACAGACATAACAGGTTTGGATGGGGTCCACCAATAACTGTAGTGCTAGAAGATGATCTTTTATCAAATGTGAGGTCGAGGGTTTGTACATGATGAAATTCTGCAACATTTGATGGTTCGAGATTTCATTGTAGAATGACATCAATTTCCTTATGAATTCAGAGAATCATATGGAACAAACTGTGTATTACCATCAAAATCAGCAGAATCTTTTTGATTGAATTCATTAGACTCTTGTAAAGAGATTGGAGAAGTTTGTTCGTCAGATGTTGTGACAACAGGAGGAGCCTCATGTGTGTCAATAATGATTGAAGATGTAGAAGGTGTGTCTTCTTGATCGTGAGTCGGTTGTGCAGCGGAATTGATGGAAAAATTAGAAGATTTCTGCGCAAAATAATCTTCAAACATTGACCGAAACAAATTATCCAAATCACTCTTTTGAAGAGTATTCATTAATTAATCATCTGATAATTTAGATTATTAAAATCGTTTAAGTTCAAGTTCTTAAACAAATCGTGTTCAAAGAAAGCATTGCTGTAAAGCTCATCACACTTGACATGAATAGTCCTCCATAATGCTTTTGGTTCGCACGGTATGAGATCGAAAACCTCTTGATGTTTCCGAATAACCAATAAAAACCCCAATGTCTGCTTTAGGTTTCATTTTCCCAAGATCATCACAGTCATTTGTCGGATAACACAATGAGCCAAACACATGAAAATACTCAACATTTGGATTTCGTTCACGTAACAGCTCATAAGGTGTTTTATTGTATCGTGTGTTGATGATTAACCGGTTTTGAGTAAAACATGCTGTAGCAACTGCTTCAGCCCAAAGAAATTCAGGTAACCTTGAAAAGATAAGCATTGTGCGAGCAGCCTCAACCAGACTACGATTACGTCGTTCTACTACTCCATTTTGCTAAGGTGTGCAAGCAATTGAAAATTGTAGCATAATGCCTAACTTTTCATAATAAGCTTTGAGAGTTGCATTCTTGAATTCAGTGCCATTATCAGTCCGAATCTTGCAAACTTTGGCTTTGTAATTCAATTGAACTTGAGCAATGAATTTCTTAATGATCTCTGGAGTTTCGTCGTTCGAACGAGAAAAGTAAACCCACCAGGAATCTAGAAAAATCATTCCACTATTACAAAAAGATACTTCATATCCATTGACCGAACTACTCTCATTGACTAGCCACAAATCCATATGATGTAATTCCAATTGGAGTAAACACTCTGGAATCAAATCTTATGTGGATGAGAACTTTCTTGCTTTTTCACTTTCACGAAATCAAAACAAAGAGGATATTTTTCCATATTTGAACTTTGGTAAACCGTCAAACCAAGTCAAGTTTGGTAAGATCGTTTATATGGTGCCATAAATTAAAGATGTGTCAGTCTTCGATCAGCCATAACCATGACTTTGTTGAAGTTGCTGTTGTACATTAGATAAATGGGTGAAGAAGCAGCCCATGTCTAAAAATGGAGATAGTAATAAATTTGAATTCGCGTCCGCCTGTGAGCAAATCATTCTCCTTCCAAGATTTTGAACATAACATGTTTTAAGAACGAAAAGCCACTTCGCAAATCTCCATCACAAAATTGTCCAACCCTAAAAAGATTGTGTCAAGACCTTTTTTTCAACCTAATATACATGACTAATAGTGATATTGCAGTATATAATTCACCATAAGCGCTTTAATGAGCAGCAAAGTTGTCATTTCCAAAGCGAACAGTTCCCATGAAATTTTCAACGAAGTTTCTCAATAGTGAACAATCACCAGTCATATTCTTTGAACAACCACTGTCAACAACCCATAGAACGATCTGGACTACCTGCAACACAAGAAGAAACAACACATGAACAACTGGGCAATTTGACTATCTATTTCTTAACTGAAACCTGTGGTTTCGTATTCGAAGGATTAGTCTGAGTATGTGACTTTGTGTTCACAGGTGTCCACATAACATTTGGTTGTGATTCAAACCATTTTTACCATAATCTGTTTGTCCGAATCTTATTTAGCATGAATGGGCTTAATTGTTTATCACGCATGTTTCTTTTCTTTTTCTTAAACGCACTAGAAACCTTATCTCTAGCTTTTGATGCACTTGCTTCATCAATCTTAGATTTGGAAGCTACAGAAGTAGTATCTAAATTCTTAGATTGTGTCGCTTTCTCAGAAAACCTAGTCTTAGGAGCTACAAAAGTAGTTTCTGAAGATTTTGGTATCCTAGAATTAACAGAGAAGGTTTTATGAGCATTCAAACGCACATTCAATTTATGCTTAGCAACACATTTATCATGACCAGAAAGAATAAGCACATGTTGCATAACAAGAAAAACAGTAACAAAGTTTGTCTCTTTAGAAGCGTTGCAACAGCAACAGTACATTACATTCTGCTCGTTTGACACAACTTAGCAAATGTATTATCTGTTTGCTTATTTTTCCTAACATAAACTACTCTTTCTTTGCTTCATTCTTAGAGACATCTAGACTCAGGTCTTGACTTGTGAATCTCTGACTCATTGGTCCTTTAACACTAGAATGTAGCATTCATTCGCTGTAGAAGATAACACTATTCTAGTCCTTGTTTGTTTTTGTGATTCTTGTTGTGTGACAACTCTGACATTCCAGGGCTAATGACATTTGTTTTTTGATGTGTCCCTGTTTGTTTGGTATGTTGAATTCTTTAAAGTGACTGGTTTTGACCACATGGTTTTCCTTTTGTTTTTAAAACAACCGTCTGCTTTTGAGAAGCCATTTTATTTAAAGGGTGGAGACACAAAGAAAGATTGAGAACCATGTGTCTTGTCAAACATCTATTCACAGACTTACCATTTTCACAATTTCACCATTTTTCATTCTAGCTTTTAACTCAGAATATGGTAATGTAAAAGATTCAGATATCCCAACACGCATGCACCATATGCATAAGTTTTCTCGAGACCATGAGCAATTAACATCAACCATTTTCCTTTTGACTTGTGACTCGTGTCTTTTTGATTGAATCAAAAAGCTTTTTTATATTCCATTTTGCATTATCTCGTTCATTTATCAAAGAATTGTACTTTAAAATCCAAAGACAACGTTCTCATCCTCTAGTTTCTGTATCTAGAAATCCAAGAGAAATCAAGAGGTTTTGAAGTTTTTATTTCATTCGAAGATCCCATTTATTTTTTTCTTTTTCCATGTTGGCAATTTTAACTCAAAATCAACACTTAGTTTTTCACAATCTTTGAACATCTTTCTAAAGAAGTTTTATTCTTCTTTCAAACCCTCTTGACTCTCTAAAGATTCTTTTTGACTTGTTGCAAGCTCATCATGTGAAGGACATATCAACACATTCATGATTTAACAACACACATAGCTTCAATATCATTTTGAGTGGATGCTTATCCAAAAGTTGATCTTTCAACAAAACATTTTGCCTTTCAATCTGCATCAAGATAGACATCATTTTGCTCAAACCATCATTCATTTTCTTATATCCCTTGAAATAGATTCTGAAAGCCATCGAAAGTAATATCCTAATTCATTAAGAAGTGGTTACAACTGAGTCATCGACCAAAAATCATTAAAGGCTATCTCCTTCCTGTGATGTAATAAAACATCTTCCCTTTTTATCTGTTCTGTTTTATCAACAGAAACAACTTTTCAAATCACACTTTTATATTTGAATAATTCATGAATCAAAAAGCAACTTACTTGGCATTATGCTTTGTTTCCAGAATCTTGAACAAAAGGGAATAATAAGAAGATTGAAGAAAATGTTTGTTCAACGAATGATCTTTTGAAGGAACAAAATCATTATAAAGCCATTTAATTGTTGTAATCAATTGAAATTCCAACAATTTTTGTTTTTGTTTTTTTTCGCAACAGCAATTGGATCATCCATTTTTTTCATTCATTTTATGTTGACTTTTGAAAGCATCCTCTAGAGTTTCCTCAGAATCTCTAACATTCAAAGGAATTTCTATATCACCTGTCCTAGATGCAACATATAACTTTGGACATTTTGAAATTGCTTGTCTGAGTGTATAAGGATTCGGATACCCCAAACCATGTTTTAATTGTTGATCATAAACAGACAATGGTTTTGGACCCAGCATGAACATTGCTTGTAAAGAATTACCAATTTTTTTAAAACAAATCAACATTCTTTTCCAGTTTTTCCTCAAGATCAAGAATAGTATCATGATACTGATCCTCGTTTTCACTCATTTTTCTTTTTAAAATTAAATGAGATTGTTGTAATTCCTCACTTTTCTGTTTGAAATGTTTGACCTCTTGACTCAACTTATCTCGTTGTTTTTTGAGATCTCGAATAATATCTCGATCACGATACAATTGAGACTCAGCTTGTTTTTGAACACGTTTTGCCATTTCATCAGCTTCAAGAAATTCTTTTTAGAGAATTGTTATCCCTTTGTTATGTTTTCCAACACCCGATCCTTTCCTATACATCATCAATCTGACTGTCAAAGTCATATTTTTTTGTTCGACCTTTTGAGCAACCTTTGTTGTATTTACAGCTTCTCATATTGCATTCCTCGAAAGTGTTTTCTAATGCACTCAGATTATAAACATGTGTATCCTTTTCAAACACATGCCAACTATAACATTTCCTTTACATAATCAAATTAGAAGTGCTAATTAATTTGATCATAATCAATGGTACTTATTAATAATTTTAGTAGAGATGGCGTACACTTGTTCATCAATCTCATTGCTCGACTGAAGACTGTACCTCACTTACAAATGCCATACACATAGCTTGGGCTCATTCATCTGACAAAACTAAAATTTTGATCAGTTTGGTTGAATTCTTGCCATTAACATATGTTTTTTGCACCTAATTCGTCAGATTCTTTTCTTCCATCCTTGAAGCATCAGCAAAGAGAAAATCATTCTGCTCATCGGTAAGAATAACACCGGCTTCATCCTGTTTTGCCAACAACATTTTCTCCATGAAATACTTCAAATCATGAAACCCTTGCTTGGGACAATTTCCTAGCATAATGTCCTTTTTTCCACCGCGAGTTTATAGCATTGACCCGTTGAAGTATTGCCTGGAGTCGGAGTTCGAACAATCCTTTGAACATTTGCAGTCTCATTTGTAGCATTCATTCCCTCAACAACTTCTTCTTGAACATAAGCTCGTCTATTATTTCTTCCAACATTACCAGAATTTCTGCTTGAATATTCACACTTCGTCACCTTGAACAACATTCTTGATTCTGGTATTAACGCAAGCACGAAGGGACGATTGTTTTTGTTGGATAAGAAATTTGAGTAATTGACTTTGCAATAACAACATAGCAGATGCTATAGGAGGATCTTCATAATGTTGTGAAACATCATCCTGCTCAACTCTCATCATAATCAACTAACAGATGAAGGATGTGTCACATAATAAAAGAAGATGTTTCTGGAAGATGAACCTGTGTGTGCTACTAGAGCCAAAGGATCATGAGACTTTTCTAACTTCTTTGCCCTTGAAGCATTAACCAATTTCTCAAATTGCGAAAGATAATCAAAAAGATCATCGAAAGAATCAACTGTCAATCGCTTAGCCAAACGAACTTGAGTCACATATTTCAACCATTCCAGTTGTAAACTATTCAGAAACTTTGTGTTGACTGAAACAGTTGGAAACTTCATGTTGTTTCGTTCCAAATCATTCATTAACTGAGCAAAACGATTGTAGACTGAAACTAGTGACTCTCCTGGTTCAACAACAAATTGATCAAATTCATTTATAAACTGCGTTTCTCTGTGAACTTGATTTTGTATAGTTCCCCTCATCAAATGTTCAACACGATCCCACATTTCCTTGGCCGTCTTACAAGAATCCACAGAATTGTAAATCTCATTAGGAATAGAAAGAAGAATCATATTCGTGAGTTCCATTTCCGCATCATAGTACAATAAGTCATCTCCTTGAAGATCCCTACTTCTTGCAACCTTGGTATTGTTGAACCTGTAGGTGTGATGTTCCTAAACACATAAGGGCCATCTTCTAGTGCTTTGAGAAGCCACTTCCGGTTTTCCCTCTTGCGATTAAGAAATCGTTTGAATCTACTCGCCCAAGGTATGTAACTACCCCCTTTCAAGCATGGGTGGCCTTAGTCCAGAACGCGGCTTTCAGTCAAGGGATTGTTGGTATGTTTTGGATGTCGACATGTCTTAAGATTCAAAGATTGGATCTTTTTAGACGAATATGAGTGAGATTTGTGAGAAAATATCCAAACTCGGTAACAGTAGTCAAATTCGGTAACACTGTTCACGGACAACAAGTAATCTGAAAACGAATACCCTTCTCGAACAGTACACTATCAAACTCGGAAATCTTCAAATAATAAACTCGGTAAACTGCAAACTACTCAAATTCGGTAACACTATTCACTATAAACTCGGTAAGCCTAAATTGTTAAAATCCAACAGTTATGAATTATTAATAACCACAAATTCGATGAAACCGAATTTTATGATGACTAGATAATCCAAGTGTTCTAAAAACTCAAATTCGATGAAACCGAATTTGATTGCCGAGTTTAGTAAATCTTGAAAAACCGATATTTAACACTTCAAAACACGATAAAACCGTGAAATGAAAGTGTAAAATGACTTGTAAAGCTTATTACCGAGTTTATGCTTAGTAAAATTCCCTATATCACAAATTCGATAGAACCGAATTTGTGAACTTAACAAACTCGATAAAACCGAGTTTAATACCGAATTCCTAATAAACGACTTTTGATAGAACCAAAAGATCGAATATATCTATTACAATGATATTTCGTACTGAAATTGCTAAATTTACAAGAAAAAGTCTTCCGAAACTCAAAACCACTCTACCAAGAATGCAACGCTTCAACCGAAAATCAAAACGAAACTTCCGAGAATGAAATGAACAGTTCCGATAACATAATAACATCCAAAAACTCGAAATCACAGCCAAAATCAATCTCGAAACCTCAATAGCACCAACCGAATTCGGAAATCATCAATTCTTGATTCTCGGTCGAACAAAAACACGCACAAATCAAGCACTCTACTTCTCTATTGGCGATTGATACCACTTGATAGGTCACATGAATCTTGAATCAAACATATCAACATGTAAGATTAGAGAAAATGAGGGCAAGTAAAGGGAAAGATTCAAATCTTATTATGGAGGGAAAATGAGAGTTAGTTACCAAAGCATCACCCTCTAATGAAGATTAGAGGGCTATTTATAGGAAATGGGAGGGAGGCTTCCCTTACCAAAGCATCACCCTCTAATGAAGATTAGAGGGCTATTTATAGGAAATGGAAGGGAGGCTTCCCTTCTTTATTTTCCTAACTTGTCAATACTAGTCCCTAGACTTTGGTTATTATGCTATTTCTTACTTAAAGCATAATAAACCTTATTACAAGCTATATTAAACTAAACAAAATAAAGTCTAATAACAAAATATAATAAAACCACATAATCGACACTTTTCATAAACCTAACAAATGTTATCTCCAGGCATGAGGATACACAGTTGTACGGTGCAATCTTGCCTAAGGAATTGACAAACGAGGACATCCGAAACTCTGAGTCCTACAAAGAGTACTATGCTATCGCTTCAGGAGAAGTACCTCCAAAAACAAAAGCAAGTGTTCATAAGAAGAAAGCTGATTCTGATACAACACCTAAGGAGAAGCCTCCCACAGACCCCAAAGACAAAAGAGTCAAACAAACTGGTAAGATGACTGGCTCAGGAAAGCAGAAGCAACCTGCTACAGGTTTAGAGACTCTCTCCGAGATTGCTTTGACTGAAACTGAACAACTAAAGATAGCTACCAAGAGAAGTCAAATTCAAACACTCAACTCACAAGCAAGTGGCTCAGGTGATGGAGTTGACATCCTGTCAAAGGTTCCTGATGAGCAAGTACACGAGAAGACATGTACAGATGAAGGAGCTGGTGACAAACCAGAGGTTCCCAATGTACCCGAACATCATTCTAGTAACAGTGAGGAAAGAGTCCTTGACCTTTAGTGACTGTGGATGATGAGATAAAATGATGATGCTAACAAAGTTTCAGATGCATTATGATGAATGAAGAGATGCAACAGAATCAGATGATGATGGTGACAACATTACTCATCCAAAGTTGTCCACCTTCTCAACTGATGATCAAGAAGAAAACAATGACGAAGAAGAACAAGAAGAAGATGATGAAGATGAGGAAGAGATATCTGATCAGTTGGTACGCACACCATCAGATTATTAAACATCTGATGAAAGTGAGAAACAAAAAGATGATGACAGGGTTAAAGATGGTGAAGAAGACAAAGAAGGAGACGTGACGAATGTCAATCTGGAAGGAGGTGATGTTGACATGACTGAAGCTGACACTACCAAAGACACGGAAGATGCCCATGTAACTCTCACGGCTGCTACTCCCGTTGTCTAACAGCAAAGTTCATCCGTGTCAGATCTGGTTTCAAAGTTCATCTCTCCTACTACGGATGAAGGTATTGACTCTATCCTGACTCCTCATACAGAATCAACTACTTTAGTCAATGTACCTATTTCTGTAGCCACAGAGACTCCAACTACCACTACAACAATCCCCACGCTATATTTCCCTGTTACTCAATCAAGTCAACAAACACCTGTTACCACCACCACAACAACTAATCCCTCCACAACACCGCTTCCAATCCCTAACTTTGCATCTGTATTCGGCTTTAATCAAAGAGTAACCGCGTTGGAATCTGATCTCTCTAAGCTTAAATAATCAAATCCTTTCGCTGAAGCCATTTCATCTATTCCGGGCATAGTTAATGAATACCTTGGTTCTAAGATGAAGGAAGCAGTAGATGTGGCTATTCAGCTCAAATCAAACAAGCTCAGAGAAGAAGCTCAAGCAGAAAATCAAGAATTCCTCAACTCACTTGATTCCAACATGCAGAAAATTATCAAGGATCAAGTCAAAACTCAAACATCAAAGATCAAGTCCAAAGTTGAGAAGTATGTTACTGAATCTCTGGGAGCTGAAGTGTTGATTCGTTCCACCAATCAACCTCAGACATCTTACGGAATTGCTTCCTCACTCTTAGAACTTGAATTAAAAAGGATTCTAATGGATAAAATGGAGGAGAATAAATCAATTGACAGAATCAGCATTCTCGAAAAATCGTACAATGCATTGGTTGAAGCCTATAACACAGACAAGGACCTCGTTTCATCATATGGTGATGTTCTCATTATTCCAACAACAAGGGATGATAAAGATAAAGATGAAGAACCCTCCGCTGGATCAAACCGAGGGACCAAGAGATGGAGACCAGGCAAGGAAGCTGAGTCATCTAAAGAACCAACTCGTAAGGAGAGCCAGGACAACAATTCTTCCCAAAAGGGGCCTCCAGATCTTAACCTACCGACTTGAATGAGACTACACATCTAGAGTTCATTACAGGTGATGATGATGTCATTCCTGCTAGAGAGGTACATGATGAACGTCAATGGCACCCTCCAACCTCTCTAACTCCTGATCGTGAATGGCACCTAACAAAGACTGTTTCTAATTTACCTCCTCAACATTGATAACTGAATTAGCATATCGCTGCAGCACTCAATCCGTCTTTTGATGATGCTTATGCTACTCCCCATCGATTTCTCTATTCAATATAAACAGACGTCAAGAATTGACATTTGACCTCAAGAACTGCTAACCTGGTTCCTACCTATGATCTTATAAAAAGTACGTGTAAAGTGTAGCTAAATTGGACTATCACTTAGAAGAAGTCTTCAAAGCTACTAATGAATAATTAGACTGGAATAATTCTGAAGGAACGCCATATCCCTATAATCTCAGCAAGCCACTACCGTTGATTCCAAATGCACGAGGACGTCTTGTTATTCCTTTCGATCATTTCATCAACAATGACCTTGAATATCTAACAAAGAGAAGCTCAAGTCGATAAAAAATAACTACTTCCATAACAAAGACGAAGGCTGCTGATTATGGTCAAGTCAAATGGATTGAAGACCGGATCCCTAGAATTACTTAGAGTGTGGTACCAATAGACTACGATAAATATGCCTATTGGGGTACATACCACTGGGGTCCAAAACGTCATAGATTCTATGGATATGCTACCAACATGGAAACTTTCCAAGGATGTTTACTCACGGCACAGATCATCGCGGTTCAGTCTCAAGATCATGAATATTCTTCGGTTATAGTCCATTTAAAGATGATTACGGTTTCGTTGAACAGGATGATGTGCGATACAAGTTTTCGAGAAGGCGACTTTCAAAAGAGACTTCGTCGCCAAGACTTGAAGATATGTTACTTCTTATAATTCAAGGCAAGCTCCACCAATCTCATCCTGGATGCTCGATATGCACTAAATGTGGCTCTGAGAATGTACACTCGAAGAATTGTCATTCAAGAACGTGTGGAAGATCTACAGTTGGCAGTCAAAAGCTATCAGAAAAAGATCAATCTCACCAAGACCAGACACAACACACCTGATCTCAGAAAAATAACTCCCTACACCGGCTATCCTGATGTCCAAGGCATTATCTATCAAGACGAATTGAGCAGAAACCGGTTAATGCGCACTGATGAACTTCACAAGTTTAGTGATGGCACACTTAACCATGTTCGTACAACTCTCAATGATATTGCTACGTGGAAACAATGGATTATTTTGCCGAGAGACGATGGAGTCCCACAAGACAAGAGGATAGCGTCACGGGTGATGATAAGTGCCATTGACAGAAGCTCAAGATCGAAGGTTATGCGCAGCTTGGAGAATTTGTAGGAGGAAGACCGTAACGTGGGAAACCTTCGTCTGCTTGAAAGACCATAAATGATATAATCTATACTTGTCCTCATCTTTATAAGGTCAATCCTAGTACATAATAAACATATGAATATGTATATATGAATGTACTTATGGTGATAATAAGGAGTGCTCGAGTAAAAAATGTTTCAAGAATTTCCTTAGTAATTTTAAAATTTTCACCAAATTATTGTACTCATCACTCACTGTCCTTACATACCCTCATAATTTGAGGGAGAGCATTAAATGTGTTCCTACCAAAGTTATTCTGTAACAATTGTCCCCATACCGATTAATCAAATGATATGCCTAAAATATCAAAGGATTAACATTTTGGATAAGGGGAAGAAAATGTGATTAAACTGAATCTAACTTATTTCAACATGTGAATCATATAAAATGAATGGACCCAGTAACACTCTACACTTAGATGTACTAACGATTATCGATGCGACATTTAAGGTATTCTTTTAGTGATGAAAGGAAAAAACCTCTCAAAGTGTAATCTTTTTGATATTTATATCAAACACTTTGATTGAATTTTCAATGGTTTTGAAGGATTTGATGGAATAACCCAAAAAGACCGGCCATGTTCTTAAATATAAGGAGATATAAGGTGGTTAGAGCATAGGTATGGTCAAATCCACATGAACCAGCCAACCAGAGGGATCAACCCAGGGATACCACTAGATAGTTTAAAGTCCCTTAGGTAATGATAAAGGAGAAAAAGAAAAGAAAATGGAATAATGATGCCGACTGAGAGTGGATCTAACAACTGGAACAAAAACCCTAACAAGGTGTTAGTTATGAAGTCTCGGTAAGCATTGAAGGGTTTGAAGAATGAAAAAGAAATGTAAGGATAAAGGGTGTAAAGAAGAAGCCCTCCATACATTAGGCACAGGGTCAATACATAACTAGTCCGGAAACACTAAGGTGTTGTCTGACCATTGAAGACTGTCATGGACCCAAGACGCTATGCACAACCCTTCCCTAGCCACTTCAAGGTCCCTCTCAAAAAGACTCTTGTTTTCATTTTCTCACGGAGATTACAAACGCATTTCTATCAACTTTTCACTCCGAGTTAGTTGATAATTAAAAAGGGTGGCAGTCTGCTCCAGCCTTCGATCACAATAATCAAAGTGCACGTATAGAGTCCTAGAGCCAAAAGAGATCATAAGCCAAAAAATCTCATTAGACACTTTTTTTAAATTCTGCTGCTGAGAGTCACACAATGGTGAATTACAAGATATATATTAAGAGATCCTAACTACGCATTATCCAATGGATTTTGCCGGAACATCAAGAGTGAATTCGTTCACAATAAGATGGAAATCCTTTTTGAGCCAACATCAAACAAGCTCATGGAGGTAACATGTGAGATACTTTATGAATCAAACTTGATGACAACTGGAAAAGAAACAATGCTGCGATTCTATAAAATCAAACTTGTTCTCAGGAAATGATTCAAACGGATTGTTAATGATTTTTGAAATGATTAATTAACACACTCGTGTGTTTACAAAAACACATTTTGCAGTGAATTACACCAATTGATTTCAAATCAATTTTCTATTTTCAAATCGGTGAGATAGTAACTCGCGGTTCACCTCTTAAATCGTGTTGTCTCTTTGAGACGTTCCGATAGTGAGAACATGCTGAGGTTTGGATGAATCTAATACACATGTGTTAGAAAGATTCTATACTTCAGCTGGAAATCCTGTCAAGGAGATTCTTCTTAAATTGAATCTACCTGATCACAGGTCGATCCTCACGGATTCGAAGGTTACTCCAACCAAACACGGGCGAATGACAAAGCCATATTCGCCCCCCCTCTTTATTGCTAACTGTTTTAATGCAGGATACTTAAAGATGGTGGTGAAGGTACCTGATTCCAGCTGGCTCACTTGGGGGGGGGGGGGGGGGGGGGGGGGGGGGGGGGGGTATAATCATAACCACATGCTCATACCCGACCGACAAAACATAAAGATATCATGAAAGCTCAAGTACATGTTTCAAGACTTCCGCTACTCTGATACCGTACGTCTTTCTTGAAGTGACAAGGTATTAAAGTCAAAGAATTTCAAAGAAGTTTCTGTCACTCTGATACCGAACGTCTTTCTCAAAGTGACGAAGTGTTAAAGTTAAGAGATATTTTTCAAGAAAGATCAATATAAAGCTTTTCCAAGTCAACAAATCAAGAATGGTATGAGCATGTCAGTCCAGAAGTCACAAGATCACAAGATGACAAAGTCACAAGATGGCGAAACGAGATTATGCTTGGTTAATGATCTCACAGTGCTCAAGATCACATCTCCACTTACAAGTAAAGATAAAGGAACAAGCCCGAGCCTAAAGTCAAAGATTACTACAACATATTCACAAGAGAAAGTCAAGTTTACGAGCTGAAGACTAAGAGATATAACATAGTATGCTAGGTTTAAATTTTGTAAAATGGAGTGACCTCCCTTAGGGGGAGATTGTTGGAAACAAGAAAAGTATCGGTCACTTCCAAGTTGTAATAGCTTAACCCGTATTTGTTATATGTATAAGTCCTAGTAAGCTAGTCTGTCCCAAGGCCCATAGAAAGCCCGTTAAAGGCCCATGGCCGGCCCATTTTATGTAGTATATATACCCTCTTTCAGGCCTTGGAGATGGTGGTTGGTTGTATTCATTTCTCAATTTTCACATACACATAATAATATTATCATCTTTCTCTCTCTAGAAACTTTCCAACCCACTTCTCTCTCTAGTTCTTGTAAAATATCAAAGATTACTAGTATTCTTCATATTTCATTTGCTCGAAAATGCATATAGCTAGAGATTACCTTACCACCCTCCAAAATCAAAGTTTATTGTAGAATCCTATTTCAACATCTGAATATTTTACATTTGAAAAAGCACATTTCTAAAATTCGACTGGTTGAACATGGCGCAGTTAATTATAAACCTACAAATTTTAAATGACTAGCTACAAACACATCTAAAGCATTAAAGCAACTCATCAATGTTGAAGAAATCCTCAGAAATATGGATTCTAATTCTACGATCTTTGAGCAAATCTAATAATAAGTAAGGTTAAAACTTTGCTTTCATTGTTGGAAATTTAGTGCAATTGTGGAAATCGGATCATACTTGGAAATAGGTTTGAAGGTACGGAGTGTACACCCATTAAGTTACTAATTTCCCCTAACTCTTTTAGTGGTTTGATTAAATGGGTGGTTATTTGCCTATTTAAGTGGCAGATTTGACTACATTAATTGACCATATTTAATATGGTCATGAAATCATTATTCCTAAATTATAGAGGATAATTAATTTGACTGCTTTAATTGACCATATTTAATTTTGGTCATTGAAATTCACTAAATCCGTAAATTTTTAAAAAAAATGGAGGAAAATAATTCTGGAAGAGTTTAATTGGCCATTAATCTCTCATTAATTCCATGAATAGGTTTTGAGTAAATCCCCTATAAATAGGGATCACAATTGCGTGGAAAAACACACAGAAAATAAAAACACATAGAAACGCAGGGTTCTTGATCTGTGCCTAGAACAAGAACAAACACTTGGCTTTATCCCAAGGAGGTATTCGTGTAACCCATGCATAGGGTCGAATAATCCTTTGGAAAGTGATTACACGACTTCAAGTGATATCCGGTAACCATCTTTGGTAATTAGCTGGGTTATTGATTATCTTCATCCTGATCTGGGATCTACTACAACCAACAATCAAAGAAGATTATTTTTTGATAATCAATGGATGATGCTGCTATGAAACACATGGCTTCAAACTTTTCCAAGCTTGACAAGTTTGAAGGGGTAGACTTTAGAAGATGGCAGAAGAAGATGCACTTCTTGCTTTCCAACATGAGTGTGATGTATGTGCTAACTACTCCTATTCCTGATTGTTATCCCAAAAGCTTAATCCATTTCACAATAATAAGCTATACCAATAAGCAAAATAAAGATAGAAAAGAGATAAGGAAAAGTGAAAGATTATTAGAGAGAAATAAAGAGGTGGAAGATTACACCACAAAGAAACACAACAAATTATGAAATGGTAACCAACACACCCTCCTCCATGGTGTGGAATAGGGTTCTATTATACCCTTAGAGCCATGAGTAGGCTTATGGCTTTTCAACTTGGTGCCCGGGTTGGCTATTCCTTGGGCTTTGAGCCCGAAACATGACATATATTAGATTACAATCCAAGCGCGTTGAACCCGACTAGCCTATTACTTAACAAGACAGTTTCGTACTAAGAAGACCGATAACATTCTGTTCGAGCTTATATAAAATTAAGGCTAACAATTCTCCCCCAATGTAGAGGTCCTCTTTCTTCACACTCCTTCCGTACCACCGATGACGTTGAGGATTGACTTTTGACGTTTACGCTTGCCATGTTTGGTCTTGTCTTGTTTGTAATGTTTTGGATCATTCATGCTTTGGTGATCTTGAATCCTTGAGCCTTTATCTTTTGGACTTTGAGTTCTTGAGATCGTTATCTTGCATCCAATCGTCCTTGACATGAATCATTTTGAGTTGACTTTCTTGATCAACTTTGTGCTTTTGACCAAACATAACTCAATACATGTTACATTCTTGTTTGACATAGTGATTATATTCTAACAATCTCCCCAATTGATGATTCTGTTATTTTTTTTGACAATGATGTTCTTTGATGGTGGGGAAGATTAAGAATCAACTATCTTGACGTTTGAAAGATTACTTTGAAGCTTGAGTATGAGCATTGGTTTTTGAGTCAGACTTCACTGGAATGAGGCTGCAAAACCGTCGTCTTAAACTGAAATAAGAACAGTTATCAATAAAAGATGAAATAATGTATGGCTTTGTCATCATCTTATCTTCGGTTGCATTAACCTCCGGTTTCCCCGTTTTATTAGTATAAAATACTATACCTTGTGATTATAGATTCAAAGGAATCTCCTTGACAGGGTTTCCTGCTCAAAAGCGTAGGATCTCTGATAGACACCGATGTATTAGAAATCACCATGCTGTGCTATTTTCTCGTTACCGTAATGTCCCCTCTAAGCAGACAACACGGTAAGAGTGGATCAATAGTTACTTATCTTTCTGATTAAGGTCGTCAATATCCATCTACTGGACCAAAAATTTGATTATCCAGTTTAATCACAAGTTTGATTCATATAGAATCTTGCAAGTCACCTACTAAGAGCTTGTTTGATGTTGGCTCAAGCAGGATTTCCATCTTCACTGTGAATACTTTAAGTATCACTCGGATGTTCTGGCAAGATCTCAAGGATAATGCTTATGACTCCTGATTACAACTTGTGAACTTTATGATGTTTCACAAGTGTACTTTTGACAATGTGTCCTAATGAGATTTCATACTTTGATCTCTCTGGCTCTAAACACGATTGTGCACTATTATTGGTTTTAGTAATCGAGGCTGGAAGCAGACTGCCACCTAATTCAATTTATTTAACAATCTCAGAGTAGATGTCAATAGATAACGTTGTGTATCTCCGTGACAAATGAGACAATATTTTTCTTTTGAGAGAAACCCCGAATGGCTGGAAGGGTTTGGCATTGCATCACTTGGTCCATGATGTCGTCTTCAATATCACATCATCATTGGTGATTCTTTGATAGAGTTATGTAATTGACTCCGGTTTTCTGACTAAAAGGTGTAAGGAGGGCTTCTTTCTTTTCACCCTTTATCCATACATTTCTTTTTCATTCTTCAACCCCTTCAATGCTTACCAAGACGACATTACTAACACCTTGTTGTGGTTGTTCCAGTGTTAGCTCATATCTGGGTCTGCATTTTTCCCTTATATCACATTCTTCTCGCAATCAACCTAAGGACTATGCTATTCAACTATGGAGTGTCCCTTTTGGGTAGAAACCCTCCGGTTTCTGGTTGATCGTAGGACTTTAATACCTAACCTGAAACCACCTTCTGACTTCCAAAATCAATCGTGAAATTAATAGTTGTTGGGTAATGAGATCGAACCATAAAACCATTTTATCTAACATTTTTATTTTCACATATACTCCCCCCTACACATGAGTGCCCGAGATTCGAAATTGTTTAGCCATGAAGGAAAGAGTTGGCACTTAGAGTCTAAAGAACACATTCTTCTATATCATATTTTTAATCACAGTTTTCTCTCACCCTTATTTTAAATAATAAAACACTTAGTATTTGAAATACCAATTGATTAAAATTTGACATGAAAAATTCCATGGGGAAAAAAATTATATCATGATATTGCATGAATTCAGATTCCAACAACTCCCCTTCAACAGTATATGTGGGATACCAATATTTATTAAAACGTGACATTGGAATGAAAAATTGATATGACACCACAAAATGTTGAAAACGGAGTGAGATGCCTTAGTGAACAATGTATAAATGAATATATTGACATTTATAAGTTTTCCACATTTTTTTTATTTCACAAACTGTGTTTGGGAAACAAAAAATTGACATTTATGAGATTACTCAAAATACATTTAAAAGACTTTGTTTTAAAAAACTCCCCCTCAGAAATTGAGTCACATAAAAATGAACAATCTTACGTACTACAAAATTTCTTTTGAAATTATTCGAGGAAGGAGTGTTGAACACACAATTTTAACAAATACCACTTTTATGGAAAAAGAACCACAAATTATATTGTAGACAATTTTGATCAGTGAAAGTTCATTTTAAAAATGTGTGTCAACGATTTTAAAAATCAGTAAAGAAAGACTTCTCCTCGTATTTTATAGTAAAGCGCACTGAGGCCGGTACACTTCCCTTTACATTCGGGGGACCGAGTTATGCACTGAAAAAGTACATAAGTCATCAGAGAAAAATTAGAGAAATGACAGTGTTGAAAGCATTTGAAACTCCATCGCTCGAGACTCATTTACAAACTCCGTGTCGATGTTAATCAACATTTCTAGGTACGTAAATGTTATCGATTCCAAGAGACATGTCGAGAAGATTCTTTTTGGTATTTTTGAAATATTTTCTGATTTTTATATTTTGTTTTTGTAGGTTTTATATTTTTCTATTTTCTTTTTTGTTGGTTTATATATTTTTTGTATTTTTCTTTTTTCAAAATTGTTTAGAAATCAAAAATAAGAAGAATAAAAATAATTACAAATTGATGTTTTATGGATCAAGCAGAATTCAATTTGCCAGAACCTCCATTCATCTGGAGTCAAACATCTCAATACCGAGTTGTTGACAAGAATACTTAAACCTATCTTCCATAAGCTTTAGTAACATGTCAGCTAACTGATATTCAGTTCCGACAAAGAATAATTCAACAATACCCCTTTTAACCTGTTCCTTGATGAAGTGATATCTGACATCGATGTGCTTGGTACGGGGGTGCTGAACCGGATTGCACGAGATGGCTATGGCTGCCTTTGAGTCACAATACATAGGATGTTAATCACAGTGAAACCATAATCTGTGAGCTGAGTTCCTCATCCATAGAACTGTGCGCAGCACGCATGATAAAGACACATACTGCGCTTCTGCTGAAAGACATTGAAGTGCATCCCCCCTCTGCGTTTTAAGATGTACCAGCTGACTAACTTATTTTATATAAAAATCACCCCCCCACCTAAAAATTGTATGCCACCAGACTGCTCTTACTGAATCGAGACAGCCCGCGTGATTCCGAATCTGGAAAAGCAGTTAGTTTCAAACCGGTGTCCGTCGGATACCAGATGAAACCCATGTTAATGGGAGTCTTTTAATGGTACCGAAAAGATCCGTTTAAACCGCAGTGAGATGTTTTTCTCAAGTCGGTTTCCTTGATAGCGAAGCACAAAAACATGTTGCATGTACAATATCAGGTCTACTTGCTGTTAGGTACATGAGTACTACCGCCAAATAACTAATACGATATTTTGTTTGGTCGACCGGAGTACCACTCAAGACAGCACTCAAGGTGTTTTGGTAGCCATTGGAGTAACCAATAATGCTATCACAGAGTGTCATACCATGCTTTTTAAGTATCTCTTGGAGCAACTTAGCTTGGATTATAAAATACCAACAGTGTGATTGGTGGACTGAATTTCCCCTAAATAAGAATTTCAGAGTTTCCCCTCATAGACATATCAAAAACTTGCTGTGCCATTAGTGTTTCCCAAATCGTTTTGAAAGTTTTGGGTTCGTAGAACCAAAAATTATGTCATCAAACAAATTTGCACAAGCAGTATGTCTTCCCCATGTTTATTTATGAACAGAGTTTGATCAATAGAACCTTTGGAGAATCCGTTGGATACCAGGAAGTTGGAGAGTTCATCATACCACGCTCTTGGTGCTTGTTTGAGACCATATAATGCTTTCTTGAGACGGTAAACTTTGTCAGGATGATATGGGTCAACAAATCCATCTGGTTGGTTTACGTACACTTCTTCTTTTAGATCCGAAAGAAATGCTGATTTTAAACGATCACATTGGTACACTGTAAATGAATTTTGTGTGCAGCATAACGCCAATGAACAATCGTACACTTCCAACCGACAACTGGTGCAGAATGACTCTTCGACATCAATTTCCCTTCCATCCTTTTTGAGCATATCCCTTAGCCACAAGAGACGAGATTTGTTGTCGAATGGATAGTATTTTCCCTCATCACGTTTTGTTTTTTTTCCAGACCATTTAAGTTAAGACATTCTTCAAAGTGGTTCTGTCGTCTAATTCCCATAACATCTAATCGTCCAAACTGAAATTGAAAGTACTTTCCTGCATTGATTCCTACCACGAAATCCATGCAGATCAGCCCATGGCTTCTTTGATGTTCTTTGTTCGGGAGATTCGAACTCACGTGAGTGCCGAACATACACATCTCGCCATCTGTTTCTAGCTACGTCTGTGTTTCTCACGATTCAGACGGATTTTCAATGATCTTGTTCTAATGGATATTCTTTTGTCCAATGTTGTGCGGAAGGATGGTGTTGACTAGAAAGTAATGCATGTTTGAACGAATCAACATGATGAGACGATGGCTCCCTTGATCTTGTATACCACGGTGCTAACTGAAGATGTTGATAAATTCATCGTCGTCAAATAGTGCATTTTCTGTATTGGTTTCTGCTTGAATAATGTTCTCATGTGCAGTGACAGTTGGTAGTTGAGTTGGAGTTTGATGTGTTGAATGAATGTTCAATGGAGGTGGATCTGCAACATCGGTTGTTGTAGAAGTGTGAGTTGTGTTATGTTGTTGACGTTTATCGAGATTATCAGCAGCATGTACAGCGGAAGACTTTGACACAACATGAGAAGTTCCATTGAGTAATTCACTGAACATTGGACTATAAAGCAAATTTCCACAGCTCATTTGACGTAGTTGACTTTCTCAGCATCTTGAGGAACTTTTTCTTGACTTTTGTGGACCGGGACTTAAACTGTCGTGTTCAAGTACCGGTCGTTGAACATTGTGGGACCGTGTACCAGAAACTGACGTGATCTGACGCCATAAATGTTATCCCAAAACTTAATCCATTTCACAAAAATAAGCTATACCAATAAGCAAAATAGGATAGTAAAAGAGATAAGGAATGTAAAGACATTAGAGAGAAAATAACGAGGGTGAGGGATTAAACACAAACACAAATTATGAGAAACGTAACCAACAACCCAATCTCCATGTGTGGATAGGGTTCATTTATAACCCTTAGGAGCCATGAGTGGCTTATGGGCTTTCCTAACTTTGGAGCCGGGCTTGGCTATGCTTGGGCTTTGAGCCCGAAACAGGACCAATATTAGATTACAATCCAAGCGCGTTGAACCCACTAATAGCCTATTACCTTACAAGACAGTTACGACTAATAATACCGATAACATTTCTTGTTCGACTTATATAAAATTAATGGCTAACACTGATGATGAGTGATATGCTACCATGGATCATATCAGAAAAGGGCCAAATGGGATAATGTGACTAGTTTGCAGAGTTTTAATCCTCAAAGGTTATGCCTGATCCTTGTATTTGATATACAGCAAAATGTTGATCTAGAAAAGAACTATGGGATTTCCTTGGATGGCCAAATATATGGCTAAGGATGCACAAGTAAGAAGTTCCTGTTTAGTATTTTACAAATTACAAAATATCTGATTCAAGACCAGTTTATGGAATAAACAATGAACTATATTGGAATACTTGGTAGATTACACAACATAAAATGAATATGGATGAGCTTTTCAAGAGTCCCTCCTTGTATCATTGATAAGCCCTCTCCTTCTTTGGAAAGAATTCAAGCATAAGAAGGAGTTAACCTCTTGTTAGTTGGGCAATCATCCTGCGCATTGAGGAGTCCCTTAGGGGCAGGATAGTGACAAGCCAAAAAGCAACAATGTTGTTGGTCCACAGTGATTGGACATGGTTGTGTGAATCTTAGATTTATGTTCTGGAAAGATTGTTTCACCATGTTTAATATTTGTGCATGTACCTAATATATATTGGTATTTTGAATTAATTATGGTTATAAACAAGTAACTAAAATCTGATAAATTTGTTTGGTCTAAACATGGTGTTTATAATTGGTTGTTGGCATTTTGGTAATCAAATGTTCACGCTTAATATTGTTAATAATTAATGGTAAAATCAGTCATTATGTACTCAGAACCTTTAAATGAATGATTCAATCACATGGTATGTTAAATTGGGTCAATGTCCAGTTTTAATTAATAATTATTCATAGATAGTCTAAGGATGGGTTAATCCTTGTTTTGACATGGACACTGAAAAATATAAAACTTGAAACTGATGATTTGGGAGCTGATCTATAGTTTATCTTATGTGATTGAATGTTATTTCCATTAATTAGGAATAAGAAATACTTTGTGCATTATAGATGAGCTTCTAAGTTTTTGCTATGTTAGTTATTCCATACTAAGGATGAAGCATTAGATAAACTTAAAGTATTTAAAACTGAAGTTGGAATTTGACAACAAGGGGTCCATTGATCAAAAGATTCAGGACAGATAAGGGAGGTGAGTACATAGAAACTCGGTTTTGTCACCCAGTCTGTGGTTATTATTATCCATGAAACGACTGCCCCCTATACTCTACAACAAAATGGTATATTGCTTGATTGCCAAACTAGACACCTAAAATATATATAATATATAATAAAATATAAAATATAATAGTAAGAAATAGTCTAGAAACAAAATCAATAAAACCTGAGAATTGTAGTATATATGTTGTATCCCCCTGGGTCTGTTTAATCCCCACAGCTATGACTAGATGATCAGATACAGTCGGAAGATTGGAGTTGAATGAGAAAAAGTGATTTGAGAGTGTGGAAAGTTTAAATTAAACAATAACAAAAACCAAACGTTTAAGAAGAGAACCTAAAATTATGAAATTAAGCTGAAAAATCAGAGCAGAGCACGAATCCGAACAAAAGGTCAAAACCTAAAATCTTTCAATTAAACCCTAACGAAGAAATTTTTGCTTCTAAAACTATTCTAGGGGACTAATAACGAAGAATGAAAAAGACTAGACTTGAAAACGAGGTCGTTTGACCCAAAAACGAGTCAAGATAAGACCCGTTCTTTCAAAATCAAAAAGTTGAGGAAATGGTTGCTGATTTGAGATACTTTAATTCTCTTGAACATGAAGTAGACACTCTCAAATCTCAACTGGAAACTCAAAAAACACAGTTTTTGAATGAAATCGACCGACTTTCAAGGGAATATTACTATGCTGATCACATGAATGCAATACTTGGTGTGTACACTGATCTGGATGAATTTACTAATTTGCAATGTGATTACGTAGAAACCTGGGAAAAATGTGAACATCTTGAAAAAGAGCTTTCAAAAAGTAGAACAATGTCAAAGAGTTTTGAAGCACTTCAGAAACATGCGATTAATCTTGAACTTGATTTACAACAGTGTAAAGAAAAGATAAAAAATGACAAATCTTTCAAAGAAAATCAGTCAAACGTATTTCTGAAAGAACGTGAACAGTATTTTGAAATTCAAGACTTGAAAGCTCAATTACAAGACAAAGGAATTGCAATAAGTGAGTTGAAGAAACTCATAGAAAAGATGAAAGGAAAATCTGTGGAAACTAAGTTTGAAAAATCATCGGTTATTCGACAACCGAATGCTTTTAAAAGTCAAAGACAATCCATTTTAGGTAAACCAGCTATTTTTTCAGATTCTCTTGCAAAGAAAGATTTCTCAAAGTCAAAGCCAGTTACCACACAAAATGTGTCTAATGATTTTTCAAAACCAGTCACTGCACAGATTTTGCCTCAGAATATGTTGCCAATTGTCAAGAACACAAATGTGATTGCACCAGGAATGTATAAAGTGCACACAAAGCCTAATCAAACTAGAACACCTCAGTTGCATCAAGACATTAGGAAACCTAACAAACGTGTGTCTTTCTCTACAGGAGTAATTCCCAATACTAGTGTTAGCAGACCACAGCTTAAGAGCAATCATCTGGAAGATAGAGTCATGTCTAACAATAGTCAAGGGAAGAAGCAAGAAGTAGAAGACCACCGTAGGAAGTTTAAGTTTTCAAATAATAAAACGTCTGTAACTGCGTGTAATGACAGTTTGAATGCTAAGACCTCGAATGTTAACTTTGTCTGTGTTACTTGTGGAAAGTGTGTGCTGAATGACAATCATGATTTGTGTGTCCTACATTATATAAATGGCGTGAATTCTAGGACTAGACAACCAATGGCTGTGCCTGTTAGTACTACAGAACCCAAGCATAATGTGAACAAATCTGTTGCAACATCCAGTAAGAAAACCGTTGCAACAGACTCCACTGTCAAGAAATCTAGAAACATAACTAGGAAGTTATATGAGCAAGTTAGTAAGACATGCAGTTGGTGGTATCCTAAGTATACACCATCTGGATACAAATGGAAACCTAAGTCTCAAAAAGGAAATGTTAATCCAAACGTTAGTATGCCTCTAGGAAATGCATCTAGAACTGCTAATATTTTGGAACATAAGACTCCTAGGTGCTCCACTGTGTCCAATACTCCATTGTCTTCTAATTCTTTTGCAGCTCGTCGAGATAGTTCTATTCATCGTAGACTCTGGGTGCTCAAAGCACATGACCGGAAATCTCAAGCTTCTAACTAATTTTGTGGAGAAATTTCTGGGCACGGTGAAGTTTGGAAATGATCAAATCGCACCAATTCTTGGCTATGGAGATCTGGTTCAAGGAACGATTACTATCAAAAGGGTTTATTACGTCGAAGGGCTTAATCACAATTTATTCTCCGTTGGTCAATTTTGTGATGCGGATTTGGAAGTTGCTTTTCGGAAGTCTACCTGTTACATCCGTGATTTGAAGGGAAATGATCTTCTCACAGGTTCTCGTGGCACAGATTTGTATTCCATTTCTCTTCAAGACTCAACTTCTCCCAATCCAATTTGCTTAATGGCTAAAGCAACATCGTCTCAAGCTTGGTTATGGCATCGTCGTCTATCTCATTTAAACTTCGACACCATCAACTTGCTTTCAAAGAATAATATTGTGAATGGCCTTCCAAAGCTGAAATTCGTCAAAGATCATCTGTGTTCTTCTTGTGAGCTGGGGAAAGCAAAAAGAAAGTCTTTTCACACTAAGACTACCCCGAGCTCAAAAAGACGGTTACAACTTCTACACATGGACTTATGTGGTCCAATGCGAGTAGAAAGCATTAATGGAAAGAAATATGTTCTTGTAATTGTTGATGACTTCTCCCGATATACTTGGACTCACTTCTTGCGGTCCAAAGACGAAACACCTGGAGTTCTCATTGATTTCCTCACTCTTGTCCAAAGAGGACTTCATGCTCAAGTAACAACAGTTCGAACTGACAAAGGCACGGAATTTCTTAATAAATCTCTTCATGCATACTTTGCAAAAGAGGGAATTAGACACGAAACGTCAACTGCTCGAACACCTGAACAAAACGGCGTACGGAACCGTACTCTTGTTGAGGCTGCTCGAACAATGCTAAGCGCCGCTAAAGTTCCTCTGTTCTTCTGGGCTGAAGCAATTGCAACAGCATGTTTTACTCAAAACCGTTCACTTGTAATTCCTCGACATGAGAAAACACCTTACCATATCATCAATGCCCGGAAACTGTCAGTCAAGTTCTTTCACATCTTTGGTTCTCTTTGCTACATCGTCAAAGATGGTGAAAATCTTGATAAAATGAAAGAAAAAGGTGATGCATGTATTTTTGTTGGGTATTCTACTCAGTCAAAGGCTTACAGGGTATTTAACAAGAGAACAAGAATGATAGTTGAAACAATTCATGTTAACTTTGACGAATTACCTCAAATGGCGTCAGATCACGTCAGTTCTGACCCCGGTCCACAATGTCCAACAACAGTACTTGAACAAGACAGTTTAAGTCCTGGTCCACAAAGTCAAGAAAATGTTCCTCAAGTTGCTGAGACAGTAACAACGTCAAATGAGCTGGAATTGCTATATAGTCCGATGTTCAGTGAATTACTCAATGGAAATTCTCCTGTTGTGTCAAAGTCTTCCGCTGTACATGCTGCTGATAATCCCGATAAACGTCAACAACATAACACAACTCACACTTCTACAACAACCGATGTTGCAGATCCACCTCCATTGAACATTCATTCAACACATCAAACTCTAACTCAAGTACCAACTGTCACTGCACATGAGAACATTATTCAAGAAAAAACCAATACAGAAAATGCATAATCTGACGACGATGAATTTATCAACATCTTCAGTACACCGGTACAAGAACAAGGGGAGACATCGTCTCGTCATGTTGATTCGTCAAACATGCATACTTTCTATCAACACCATCCTTCCGCACAACGTTGGACAAAAGATCATCCATTAGAACAAGTCATTGGAAATCCTTCTCAATCAGTTAGAACAAGACGTCAGCTAGAAACAGATGGCGAGATGTGTATGTTCGCACTCACCGTGAGTCGAACAGAACCAAAGAACATCAAAGAAGCCATGGCTAATTCTGCATGGATTGAATCAATGCAAGAAGAACTTCATCAGTTTGATCGACTAGATGTATGGGAATTAGTCGACAGACCACTTTGCAAAAATGTCATTAACTTAAAGTGGCTCTGGAAAAACAAACGTGATGAGGAAAATACTATCATTCGCAACAAATCTCGTCTTGTGGCTAAGGGATATGCTCAAAAGGAAGGAATTGATTTCGAAGAGTCATTTGTACCAGTTGCTCGGTTGGAAGCTGTACGGTTATTCATTGCGTATGCTGCACACAAATCATTTACAGTGTACCAAATGGACGTTAAAACAACATTTCTTTACGGACCTCTGAAGGAAGAAGTGTACAGTGTACCAAATGTAACCGTTAAAACAAGAATCATTTCTTCATTTCTTTAACGGACCTGCCTCTCTAAAAGGAAGAAGTTTACGTAACCAACCAGATTGGGATTATGTTGTGGACGCCATATCCAAGCCTGGACACAAAAAAAGTTTATTTAAAAACCCCCCCTACCCACATACCCGGTCGACAAGAAAGCATTCATTATGTTCTCACAACAAGTCACCAAAGAGCGTAGGTAATGATCTTGAATGTAACGTTCTCACGCTTCGTCAACATCACTCCTCGCAACATCCCCTGGTATCCAACGATTCTCCAAAGGTTCTATTTGGATCCAACCTGTTACATTAAACTAAACCATGGGAAGACATACTGCTTGGCTTTGTTGTGCAAATGTTACGTTGATGACATAATTATTGGGTTCTAACGAACCTAAAACTTTCAAAAAACGATTTGTGAAAACAAAAGCTCGCAAGTTTAGATATCGTTATGTTGGGGGGGAACTGGGCGGAGGTACACTAATTCTTTTTAGGAATTCAGATCCACACATTCTTTCCCCCCCCACCCCCCTCGTGGTATCTTAATAAACCAACAAGCTAATATGCTGCAAGAGAGATACTAAAAAGCATTGGTATGGGACCTCATGTGAAAAAAGCAATGGTACTACTCCAATGAGCTACAAAACCAACCAACCTTGAAGCGACTTGAGTTGTATCTTTCTCTTAATACATCAACTCAACTTACTACTTTCGCGACGATCCAAATAAAACGAAATATCGTAGTATGTCCGGGCAGGGGTAGCACATCATAATGTACCTAATCGCTCAAAAGGTAGAACCAGATATTGTACATGAACATGTTTATTGTGCTCCATTATGTGCTCGCTATCCAAGCAAAACCCGACTGAGAATCATCTCACATCAACTACACCTACTGAGTACTTACTCTCAATAATCTCACTTTCACATCTCACTTAACTCGACCGTTAACTAACAAATATCCTACTCGTTGACGTAGCATACCTCACTACCACTGTAGATCGTCCCATACCTTACTCTTCACTGCAATCTCATCTCACTAACTACTCACTACATCTCACCTTAGCGGTTAGAAAAAACAAAACGGATCCTTTCGGTACTACCATTCTAAAAAGACACCATGATACCATTTTCACAAGGGTCACTGGTATCCGAAGGTGACAAAAAAAACCGGTTTTGAACTAAACAACTATCTAACATATGAACTCATCACCCCTCAAACCGCTCAACTTAACCTGTTCTACACCCCCTAAACTCTGATATGGTTATGTTATTCTATTTTTAACTAAAGAACCAATGACAAACTACAAACCTGCTTTTTTTCAGATTCGGATCACGCGGCTCACGCGGCTTTCTCGATTCACAGTAAGAGCAACATCTGTGTGGCAAACAATTAGTCCCAACACCTCACCAAAAAATAACAGCACTGTCTCTCACCCTCGACTCACACGACAGGTGGTTTGGATGCGCGTAACCAACCCTCCTCCACAACAATCAAACACAACGAACAAGGACTCTCTCTGTCCACCACCCACACCAAGACATAGAGGCGATGACGACACGGCATAAATGCGTACCACACAGGAATGTTATATATATCTTAAAGCAAGGGGGGGGGGGGATGGGGGGGTTCAAAAAGAGGACTTTATTCTTTCACTACTTCAATGTCTTCAGTCAAAGCCGACGTATTGTGTCTATCTAAAGCTGCGTGTTGCGCACAAGTTTTCTATGGTTGAGAACTCCAGCTCACCAGATTATTGGCTTTCCACTTTTGATAAAATAACCTATGTATTGTGGACTCAAAGGGCAAAGAAAAGACCATAAACGACAAATAAAAAAGTAACATTCATCGTGCAATCCAGTCCAAGCAACCACGACAGACAATTTCCATAGATACCAAGCAACATTACGATTTCAGATCTCCACTAAATCAAAAAGGTAACATAGTAGAAAAGAGGGAATGTGTTGAAATTTATTCTTTGTCTGAACTGAATACCATTTATCGATTACTTGTTCACAGTTAAAAGCCTTAATGAGCAAGAAGAATCGGAAGTAGGATTACAGGTCTCTAGTCTCTTGACAGACAACATACCGGAAAATGAGATGTTTTGACGTCCCCATCAATTCCAGATGAACTGGAGGTTCATCTGGCAATTGAATCATCCTTCTTCTCCTCATCAGCATATTGAGATATAATATTCCATCAAACATCAATTTTGAGGTAAATATTTTTTATTTCTCTCTTCTTTTCATTATTTGATTTATAAAACAAAAAAAATTGAAAAAGAACCTTTAATATTATTATTAATTGACAAAAATTATAAACCAACCCCCCCCCCGCCCCAAATCCACAACACTCCCCCAACTCCCCCACGCCCTCCCCACCCCCCACCGGCACAACCTTACCTCCCCAAAAAAACCCCCCACCCCCCCCCCCCCGCCACTACTCGACAACTTCTACCTTCAGACTATTTCGACACGTATACTCTCCCTCTATACTAGTCTCTTGGAAATCCCGATAACCACGGAAAAACACCGACCCCAACTACCAGTATCAAATACTAACCCCACGGACTGTCACCGGTATAGTGTCAATGAAGATACGAAGCCGCGAGTTTCAACTGCTTTCAAAACATGTCATTTCTAAATTTTTCTCAATGACTTATGTACATTTCAGTGCATAACTCGGTCCCGAATGTAATAGGGAAGTGTACGCTTCAGTGCGCTTACTCTATCATAGAAGAGAAGTCTTCTATCATGGTTTTAAAATCGTTGAACACAATTTTTCAAAAAGAACTTTCAATGTCAAAATTTTTCTACAAAAATATTTTGTGTTCATTTACCAATAATAGTGTTATTTTTAAAATTGTGTGTTCAACACTCCCATTCCTCGAATAATTTTCAAAGAAATGTCAGTACGAAGAATTCATTCTTAATGTAAATCAATTTCTGAGGGGACTCTCGAAATCTGAATTCATGCAATATCATGGTATAATTTTTCTCACCCATGGAATTTTTTTCATGTCAAATTTTAATCAAATTGGATTTCAAATACTAATGTTTATTTATTATGTAAAATAAGGGAGAAAATTGTAATTAAATATGATATAGGAGAAAGTGATCTTTAAGACTCAAGTGCAACTCTGTCCTTCATGGCGCTAAACAATTTCGAATCTCGGAGCACATGTGGTAGGGGGAGTATTTGAAACTCAAAAATGTCAAAAAATGGTTTTAGGGTTCGATCACAATACCCAACAACCTATTAATTTCACGAGTACTCTGAAGTCATAGGAAAAGTGTGGTAGGTTAGGTATGAAGTCCCTACGATCCCACCAGAACCGGAGGGATCTACCCCCAGGATCACTCCATAGTTACGAAATAGCATCCTTAATTAGGCATGATTGGAGAAGAATGTGTAGACGAAAAAAATGCCGACTAAGATTGAGTACTAACACTGAACAATCACAACAAGTGGTTAATAATGACGTCTTGGTAAGCATTGAAGGGGTTGAAGAAAAAAAAAATGTATGGATAAAGGGTGAAAACAAAGCAGCCCTCCACACAACTTAGGCCACGAAACCCTGGGTCAATACAAAATCTATCAAAATCACAATGAAGATTAATTGATATAGAAGACGACGTCATGGACCCCAGTGATGCAATGCACACCCTTTCCAGCCATCGGGTTTTCTCTCAAAATGAAACTTGTCTCATTTGTCACGGAATACACACGTTATCAATTGACATCACACTCCGAGATTGTTATATTGAATAGGGGTGCAGTCGCTCCCAGCCTCCGATACTAAAACCAAAAGTGCAACAATCGAGCTAGTAGCCAGAAGAGAGATCAAAGTATAAATCTCATTAGACACAATGAGCAAAATACAATTGTTGAAACACCATAAAGTTCACAAGTTTGTAACAAAGAGTCCTTACGCATTGATCCTTGGAATCTGCCAGAAACTATCCGAGTATTACTTAAGTATTCACAGTGAAGATGGAAAACCTGCTGAGCCAACATCATAAACAAGCTCTTGTAGGTGGACTTGCAAGATTCTATATGAATCAAGCCTGTATAACTGGATATCAATTTTGGTCCGTAAATGAATTGACGACTAATCAGAAAGATTAGTAACATCTGATTCACTCTTACCTGGTGTTGTCTGCTTTGAACCGTTCCGGTAATGAGAAACTACAAGCAATGGGAAGTCTAATACATCAGTGTTTAGCAATATCCTAACTCTTGAGCTGGAAACCGTCAAGGAGATTCTTTGAATCTACCTTGAACACAGGTATAGTATTTATACTATAAAACGGGAAGACCGGAGTTAATGCAACCGAACCTCAAGAGAATGACAAAGCCATATTCACACTTTTTATTGCTAACTTTCCTTATTTTCAGGTTTAGAGACGGTGTTTCAGCCTCAAATCCAGCGAAGTCGTATTCAAAAACCACATGCTCATACTCAAGCTTTCAAAGTCAATCATTCAAAGTCAAGATAGTTGATTCTAATCTTCCCCACCATCAAAGAGCCTCAAAGTCAAATAAAGAATCATCAATTGGGGAGATTGTTAGACTTATAATCACATATGTCAAACAAGAATGTAACAAGTATGAGCATGTTGGTCAAGAGCACAAGTTGGTTAAGAAAGTCAAATCAAAATATTCATGTCAAGGGAGATGATGCAAGATAACGGATCTCAAGAACTCAAAGTCAAAACATAAAGGCTCAAGATCGACACAAAGCATATAATGAACAAAGCCATACCAAAACAAGACAAACCAAAAACAAGTCAAAGCATAATCTTAACGGCATATCTTTCAACGTCATCGATGGTACGGAGGAGTTTTGAATGAAAGAGACCTCAACATGGGAGATTGATAGCCTTAATTTTATATAAGTCCGAACAAGAAAGTTATCGGATCTTAATTAGTCATAATTAGCATGTTAAGTAATCGCTAGTCGGGTTCAAGCGGGCTTGGATGTAATCTAATATATGTCCATGTTTCAGGGCTCAAAGCCCCAAGAAAAGCCAAGCCCGGCCCAAGTTAGAAAGCCCATAAGCACTCATGGCTCAGTGTATAAATAGAACCCTCTCCATCACAGGAGAGGGGTATTGGTTACAATTCATAATTTGTGTGTGTGTGTAATCTTCCACCTCTTTATTTCTCTCTAATAATCTTTCACTTTCCTTATCTCTTTTCTATCTTTATTTTGCTTATTGGTGTAGCTTATGTTGTGAAAATGGATTAAGCTTTTGGGATAACAAAACTTTTAAGCATGTGACTAAAGATCATGTACATTTGAGACTTTCCATCAGCTTTCATTATTTGATAATAGCTTTTTCTTCCTTCATTATAAATCTTCCAGTCAACAATACTTAGAGACTTAACAGCTAAAGGTATAACATCAATTGTTACCTCTTCTTCATCTGGAATGATTTCCAAACACTGTTTAAGCTTTGTTGTTTCTTTGTCATCTTCCAAACAGTTGCTCTTTGGTAATATCTTGTATCAGCTCTGTTGCCTGCTCTCTTTTCTTATTCCTTCCACCCAACTTTGTATTTTCCCTTTTTGAAATGCCTCTGTCAAAGCATCACTTGAATAAATCAAACCCTTTTGACTTCGAATTCATAATCTTTGAGCTTGTACCCTCCATGGTCACTAGGTAATTACACATATCTTTCTCTGTTGAGCTTGTGTTTGGTGGTTTGTTTCATCTCTCTTTGCTCTATTAGCTGCAAAATGCTTACTCTTTATCTCTAGAGTTTTGAAATAATGTAGCCTTATCCTGCATCATAACAACTTTTCTGTTTCTTGTGCTTGCAAATCTTTCAGCAATAGATGATCTGCTTCAATCTTTGCTTTGAATATCAACACATCTTCAATCAAGCAATATGGCTTATTTTCTTTTTTCCAGCTCTCTTTCTTGCAAGTCTTTCTTCTTTAAATTTATCAAATTTCAGCTTGAAAATTAAAGCAGTTCATCATCAAGCATGATTTTAAACTTTCTTCTTCATGAGCTTCAAGGTTCTATTACCCATTATTTCCTTACCCTTGTCTTGTGGATTGTTGTGAAGAAGTTTGTGAAGAATTTGGTTATTAAAGACTCACCTAGCTCTTGATAACAACACCTTTCACTTGGGTTTTTAAGGTTTTTAATGCTTCAAGTGATTGAGGCCAAGTAAGTTTCTTCCGTAGATAATATATAACAGTACTAACTTGAAGACACAGTCAACTACATCTTCAATAACTTTCATTTTTCACTGCGCAACAAACACCTCCTCACCACTTAAAACATTCACATAAAACATCTCATTATCAGCATCATCTTGAACATTAACCAGGGTAATGTCTTCATCTACATTAATAGAATTAATCTTCCTCCCCTATTTGGATGCATCCTCACCCAAATTTTCTTCATCTCTAGAGGATTCTATCCTAGCACTCAAACCAACTTTATACAACCTCTTTAGCCCATGAGTTCTTGACCTATTTCTCTTTTCAAGCTTCTTGACCCTCCTTTTCAAACTAGCAATCTCATTATCTTGAGAGGTCTTTGTCTTTTCTAAATCAAAAACCTTCTTTTGTAAATTGGTACATAATTCCATTAATTCATTAAGTTTAAGTCTATCCTCATTACTTTGAAGTGTGTTACCTCTTGCGAAGAGTGAATCATTGAAATGTTTAGATACACTCTCAAACCTAGTTTGAGCAGTAGTATCCCCTATGATTTCTTGGCACATTGGTCCACCACCTGAAGTAGTTCCTAGGGAACTAGATTCATTAGGTGTTGCCTTGGATCGGGTCTTATTGATGTTACCACTATCTTGCTCTGCTTTTAAGCTAGAAGCAGTAGTGGCATCCCTCACCAAACTGTCACCCAACTCCTTATGGACAGCCTCATCTGCAACATTTTCACTAGGAATACTAGACTGAGGTACCTGAGTGTCCTTTCTTGTAGGCTTCCTAGGTTTTTATGTCTTTTTAGGTTGAGTAGATGATTGTATAATGGTGGGTGTGTGATGGGGATCAATGGGCATTTCTGAACCTTCACCCAATTCAGATTGGTTTTGTACCACCATTGTTGGAAATAAAAGTGTTACTCTACTAGAAAAACCTTTCCCTACCCTTCTCATATTTCCAAATATCTTTTTAGTGTGATAGGGTGCATTATAAATTCTCTTATGAGTTGGCAGCCCATCAAGTTGTTTATCGAAAAACACTTGTACAAACCTTGGATACATCAAAAACTTCCTAGATAAATTATCCAAGTTTCTAACCATACTTTCAAAAATGTATTTTGAAAAATTAAATTTCTGATTTGTAGCTAAGCAGATAATTGCAGATGCCATAGTACTACTAAATTCATTCCATGCAGTAGTCTTTGCACTTAGAAATTGTAAACTAGTATGAATCAGAAATTTCCATTGTGGGGAGAAGAATGGCTTATAGAAAGTTAGCTTTTATGAAATTTTCTCATACCTCATCCTTGTAAGTTCTTCAAAAATGGTAGAGTTTGGTAAACAATCAATACCTTCATCATCTTCTAGTTGAAGATCTCTTCTAACAGAAGATTCAGTGACAATTATCTTCTTACCATCAACTAGGGCATGTAACTAAACTTCCCCATTGATAGTTTTGGCCTTGACAGTCGACCAAAACTGTTCAATACATGAAATATATATAGTAGGATTGAGGGTTAAAGAATACTTTATGGGATGTGCATTCAGAAAATCCATTATTTGTTCAAACCCTTCACTCTTTGCGGGTTTAGACAAAAATGCAACCAAATTATAAGTATCTACAAACTTTAGATTCGACATTTGTGTTAGGTTTTGATGATGGATAATAAAATTGAGTTAGGGTTTGTGATTAGAGAGTTTACAAAAGTATGAAATCGATTAAATGACTGATTGAAACCCTTAATCGAAGTATTTATGAAAATACCCTCAACAGCTGTAACTTTAACCCAGCAGTATTAACTCAGCAGTAGTAAGTTTATGCTTGGCAGCATTAATTTAGAACTAGCAGTAGTAAGTTATGCCTGACAGCATTAACTTAGAACCAGCAATAGTAAGTTATGCCTAGCAGCATTAACTTTTGAGTCACCAGTATTAACTCCAATTCCATTCCAAACAACTTTTCCATCATCAATCTAATACTTTTCTTTCCTTTTCCTGCAAAATGTTAGTCCAAAAACCAAAAAAACACAAACCATAGCAATTTTCACAATTATTACAGTATTAATTATACCTAACAGTATTAAGTATAACTAATAATAGTAACTTAGCAGTATTAAGTATAACCAAAAGTACTAATTATACTTAACAGTAGAAACTTTTAAAGACATGAATAATAGTACTAATTCATACAAAACTCTACAAAAACATAAAGAGATAAAAGACTTTAAAGATTCATCATTCTAATACTAACAATCAAATATTGAAATCTACTTACATCAAAATCTTTTGTAAGCAAATCTGCAACATTCTTGTCAGTATAGATTTTGACCATTTGAATCAATTTCTTTTCATTGCAATCTCTAATAAAATGATATTTGATCTCTATATGCTTTGTTTTTTAATGAAAACAGGATTTTTTATTATTCAAATAGTACTATTATTGTTAATAAGGATCTTGGTATGCATAAAATTGTACATATAATCAAGTAGTTGATTCTGAATCCAAAGCACTTGTCCACAGCAACTTGAAGGAGCCACATACTCAGCTTCTATTTTGGAATTTGCAACCACTATTTGTTTCTTACACTGCCATGATATTAATCTACATCCAAGAAATTGACAACCTCTTGTTGTAGACTTCCTATCCAAGCTTGCTCCAGCATAATCACTATCAGTATATGCTACCAAATCAAAAGGAGAATCTTTTGGATACTAAAGGCCCAATTTTGGTTGACCTTTTAAGTACCTAAAAATCCTTTTTACAGCATAAAGATGTGAAACCTTTAGATTGACTTGGTATCTAGCACAGACACACACTGCAAACATGATGTCGGGTCTTGAAGATGTAAGATACATCAATGAACCAATCATTAACCTATACATATGAACATCCACTTCTTTACTATTTTCATCCTTGAGCGGAGGCTTTTGAGTTTTTATTAGTGTGCTTACAGTCTTGACTTCTGTAAACCCAAATTTCTTTAAAATTTGATCAACATATTTATCTTAACTAATAAATATGCCATCCTTCTTCTGTTGCACTTGTAATCCCAAAAAGAATGTAAGTTCTCCTATAGAACTTATTTAAAATTTCTCATGCATCAACTTCCCAAATGCATTGCATAGCTCCTTCTTTGTTGAACCAAAGATGATATCATCCACATAAACTTGGACTAGCAAAATATTACCTTTGTGCCTTTTGATGAATAAGGTCTTGTCAATTTTACCTCTTTGAAACTTATTGTCCAACAGATATGTTGACAAGGTTTCATACCAAGCTCTAGAAGCTTGATGTAGTCCATACAGTGCTTTTTCAACCTTGTATACTCTATCAAGAAAGTCTGGGTCTTCAAATCTTGGTGGTTGACATACATACACCTCTTCTTCAATCTTCCCATAGAGAAAAGCACTTTTAACATCCATTTGATACACCACAAAATTTTAAATGAAGCATAAGCTAAAAGTAGCCAAATTGCTTCAATTCTTGCAACAGGGGCAAAGACTTCATCATAGTCAACCCCTTCTTCTTGTGTGTACCCTTGAGCAACCAATCTTGCTTTATTTCTTATCACAATTCCCCTTTCATCCTTTTTATTCCTAAAAACCCATTTAGATCCTATAGCCCTTTTCCATTCGGTAAATCCACTAAAGTCCAAACTTCTTGTAACTTGAATTATAGAATCTCTTCTTGCGTAGCCTCTATCCAGCTTGGATCCTTTAATGCATGAATTACCTTTTTAGGTTCTTCCTGTGATAAAAAGCAAGCAAACAAGTAGTTTTGAAGGTCTTTATGGTTTGTTCTTTATTAAATAGTACTAACAAACCCATGTTACTTCAAATTCTTTGACATCCTTCTTGTTTGTGTAGCTGGTTGCAAATCTCTAATCACTTAATCAAGAGGATGATCTTTATGAATTCTTGTAGTTGGATTAGGACTGACTTGGATTGTTGTATCCATATTGTTCATGTCAGCCACTGCATCATCATTTTTCTCATCATTTGAGAAGTCAAATATGCTATTATATTCCAAAACAGGCATATTTGGATCAAATGGAAGTTCAATGCTTTTTTTTCCACCAACAGCATTAACCGCATTTGTGTCAGCAGCATTAACAGTTAAACTATCAGTATTAACATTGTTAGTGCTGTTTAAATCCATCATCATCAAAACTTTTTAGATCTTGGGAATATGGTGGATCAGTAGTCCATAATGGTAGCAAAATGTAATTTTTGACAGGTTTTGTCTCCTTTCTAGCTTGACCTGCATTATCACTTGTTTTTGTACCTGCAAAACCATTAGATTATGTACCTGCAATAATTGACTCATAATTCATTGTTCTTGTTAGTGCATCAATATCAAATAGCCAATCTGGTCTACTACCTACAACATTAGGTGTACTCTCACTAAACCTAATATGCAAGTTTTCTTCCACTATCCTTGTTCTACTATTGAATACTCTAAAGGCTTTACTATTCAACAATAGTATACAACAAAGAAACCTTCATCAGCCTTAACATCAAATTTGCCCTAAGTGATCTATGGATTGAGAATGGTTACAAGACAACGCCAAATGGTCCCTCATAAAAACTTTAAAGTTGGTGTTCTACTACCAATAAAAAAGATTCAAATGGTGTCTGTTATGAGGCTTATAACTCTATACACTCTATTTTGCACATAGCAAGCAGTATTAATTGCTTCTGCCTAAAAAGTAGTTGGCAATTTAGAATCAGCTAGCATAGTCCTAGTATCCTCAATTAGTGTCCTATTCCTCCTCTCAGCAACTTCATTTTGTTAAGGAGTTCTAGCTACACTAAATTGTCTCAAAATACCCTTCATATCACAAAACTGATTCATTTCTCTGTTTTTTTATCTCAGTTCCATTATCACATCTTATCACCTTAACCTTATGATCTACTAGATTTTCTATCCCAGTTATAAAGGACTTAAGAATGCCACTAGTCTCATCCTTAGTAGCTAGAAAGAAAACCCATGTAAACCTACTATAATCATCTGTGACAACTAGGCAATACATGTTCTTTATAACTCTTTTTACAAATGTTAGACCAAACAAGTCCATATGCAATAGATGTAAAGGAAGACTGATTGAGTTCTTTGTTTTGGACTTATAAAAGGCTCTATGCTTCTTTCCCTTTTGACAAGCAACACATGTTTGATCATTTTCAAAAAGTTTGAAAGGTAAACCTCTTACAAGATTTCCCTTAACCAATTTATTCATGGTTTAAAACTAAGTGACCTAGCCTTCTATGCCAACAGTATAGATTCATCAGTATGTGGATTTTTGCAAAAAGAGGCAAAGTTAAAACTTATTATTAAGAAACTATGTTCTTTAATCAACACTATACATATGTTCTTTCTAGGAACTCTAAGTAAAACTTGACTGTTATCATTAACTTAAAGTTGAGATAAAACAATACAATCATTTCCAATAAAAAGAACACTATTCTTTTTATCACACATTTGTGAGACACTAAAGAGATTAAACTTTAACTCTCTCAGAAAATACACATTTTCAAAATCTAGATTACCAGTTTTAATGGTACCTTTTTCCTGTGATTTTCCCTCCTTTTGTGGTTCCCTTTAAAGCAACATATCTCCATCTATCCTTCATAGTCTGTAAGATAGGACATGTTCCCTATCATGTGCCTTGAGCATTCACTATCAATCACTCCTTGATCTTGTAAATCCATTTGTGGATTACCCTGCACATAGATAAGAAAATCAGTTTCTTTTAGGGACTCAAGTCATCACTGACTTGGATCTGCCTTGTGCATCAATATAATCAAACTTTTTTACGGTGTTTTGGATGCATGTTGTGTGTTTAGAAACATGTTCCTCAAACTTTACTTAAGTTTTCCAAACCAAACAAGCTGAGCCTTACAACATTATAATAATTTCCCCTTAACAGCATTAAACAACTCTGCTTTTTGCCTTCAGTATTAACTTCTTTACCCCTAACATTATTAACCCTTTGATTAATATTACTGTTTTTAGATGTTGTGTTCTTATGAATGGGTCTTTTAACATTTGAATGTGTTGTTTTAGAAAGATATGATATTAGTCTAGCAGTATTAACATTTGAATGTGTTGTTTTAGAAAGATATGACATTAGTCTAATTGCAATCAACCTGCAAATGAAAATCGCTTCCACACAACATAACATGCCTTATAAAACATCTCAAAATTGCTTCTAGTTTTTGAGACATCATACAATTGTTCCAATTTCTTAGATTTCCTCTTGGACTGTGAGTTTTTGCCTATATTTGCTTAACTTGTTAACAATTTTATCTAGCATTTTTTTTTTGTTGTTATAGATTTGACAAACACATTTCTTACAATGCTAGTCTTAAACTATTTTCTTTCAATTTAGGTTGAGACACATCCTATTCCTCATCATCTGACACCCAATCTTCAATAATTAGAGCATCATCATTCTTCCTAACTACCTTAGGCTCTTCTTCACTAGACATAGCTTTACAATTCTCAACTACAGGCTTATTAACAAACTCATCTAAACCAGTAAAAGACAAGTCAGGTGTTGGAGGCATAAAATTTCCTGTGTAGAGAAGTGGAACTGCATTTTATATTTTTCATATCCTAAACCTTTCTTGTAATTGTCATCTATCTGACACTTTATGAGCTTGTTTAAACTTTTAGATGCATGTTCAAATTTATCTACATTAAGTTGAATGCCATCTTTTTCTTTTTGAAATGTTTCAAGCTTCTTCCTAAGCTCTCTAATAGCTATTTCTCCTAGATGAATTTCAAATTTTAAGCCCTTAATATCTTGTAAATAAATAGACTCATTTGCTTTATAAACTTCAAGTTTTTCTTCCACTGACTTTAAACCTATCTTATAACCTAGAACCATTAACTCAGATTTCTTTAAATCTTTTAATAATTGATCATTTTGAGATTTAAGAAGTGCAACAGTTTCTAAACAAGATTTTAAACAAATAGAATTTTTGGATACCTCTGAGTCAGGACTTGAAGATGAGAAAGCGATCAGTGCATAATTAGGTTCTTCCTCTGCCTGATTACTCCAGTCATATCTACCAAGACCATCACATGACACCAAAGTTGTGGAAGTAGATGTTTCCACAGGCACAACTTCCTTCAATGAGATTTTCCTTGTTTTGGTTGTCTTGATTTCTTGGAGCGATGCACTCCCTAGGAAAATGTCCCTTCTTGTGGCAGTTGTAGCACTCTACTTTGGACTTATCAAAACCAATAGTCTCGTTGCCATTAACAGTAAGCTACCTTTTCCTTCCTGTATCTTCAAAAACTCTTCTAACCCTCATAGTCAACTTGGCCAATTGCCAATCTCAAATCTACACCTTCATGTCTCTGAATAATTTGTGCAAGTCCTCATGTACAAGTTGAGGACTATTTGGTTGACTAGTAAAGAATGCACAAATAACAATGCATAAATAACAGAATCACTCAAGTTATTAATATTTGTAAGTTTAGCAGCATTAACTTGAGTGCTAGCAGTAGAAACTCCATGGGCAGTATTAACTGCTTCATTAGTGTCTGCTAGTGTGTTGTTTAGTTTGAAGATTTGACGCAAAAGCCGATGATTTGTGTGCATGAATATGAGAAACATCCCTTTAACTTCTGGTTCATACACCTTAAGGTTGTTGTAGAGATCATCCATGCTCATTGTATCCAAATTAACTTTATTCCTCCACACAACAGCATGTGTGTTCCATTTAGGTCACAAGCTTCTTAATAACTTTTGATTAACATCTTCTTGTAAAAGCTTTTCATTCAAAAGCTCCAACTGACTCACAAGCTTTTGAAGCCTATCAAAAGTTTGATCAAGCATCTCTGAGCTTGGAGCAGTGAAGTTTTCATATTGTTGTTTTAAGATATTTCTTTGAGTGTTTTTAGTAGCTGCATTCCCACCAAATCTCTTTTCTACAGCTTCCAACAACTGCTTAGCATTCCTTTATATAGTTAAACTTTAACTGATGTTCATTGGGAATGCCCATCATTAAAGTACTTCTAGCTTTCACCTCTAATCTTCTCTGAGCCTTTTCTTCAGCAGTTGTAATGGGCATCACTGTCACCTTCTACCATTGTTGTCTTTGGCAAGGTCGTACCATTCTTTATGACTTCCCAAAGTGCATATCCCTATCATCTAGATATATTGTTCAATTCTCATCCTCCATATCTCATACTCACTACTTATAAGTTATAAATCTCATTTTATTTTTAGTCATAAGTTCTGAATCGCTTTTCATTTTAAAGTTCATTAGTTAGTTATACAATACCGTTGCTGACACCAAATGCTTAGAAACATAGGGTTCAAATTAAGTTAAGTATCTAACAAGCAATGTTATATATGCACATGTCTAAATATCTCTAATGATTTTTTCTACTAACTTTATTGAATCTTTGTTCTCTTTTCTGGATACTTGGAGGTTAAACTTCCTATAGTAAAGTTCAACTTGCACAAATTGGTTCTTAAATAGCCATATCATATATGTTAGCTCAACTTGCCAAGTGAGATGTCTCTAATTTTTTATGACAATATATAATTATAAGCTATTGGATTGAAAGTACAACACTTTGCGTGTTTGATTAACATAATCATATATGATCATGTGCTAGAATGTGATTCATCCTAGCCAACAAATTAGAGTTTATGCAAAACATCAATATTCATCATTTTATGTACTTCCAATGTTTTACATAATATAACATACCAAAAAGATTAATTATGTAACACCGTCACATATTAATATGATATTTGTTTTTACATACAAATTACAAAACAATAGACAAGCCATGGTTCAGCATGAGTGTACTTCAGAAAATATATATCAGGGTTTATAAAAATTGGAGGGTCGACTTGAAAAGAAAAATAAAAAAGTAAAAGGCCCAACCGGGTTCGAACCGCTGAACTCTTGATCTGCAGTCAAATGCTCTACCACTGAGCTATGGACCCTTGTTGTTATTCGAATCCTTTAAAGTCTAAAATTCGTATTCGATGTAACTTTATGTATCAGCATCTCTAAAATCTATTTCACAATATACTTTCACAAATACTTTAAACTACATGCAATTAAATCGTTGATGAACATATTAACAGAAGTATTTCATTAAGCTAAGATTGTTTGAATTTTTATATAAGAATTTAAGTTTTAATCGGTATTTTGAGGATTAAACTATTAAAGCATCAATAATGATAGAGTTTTTTAATAAGTTTATAATATGTCAAATTATAAATTTATAAATCTTTTGATATTATAAACCTCATACTACTAGGCATAAATCTTTTATAATAATATATATAAAATACACATGAATTAAATTATGAAAAGGTCTATGATCTTAGACCTCTTCATGCCACATAGATAGCTCACTATGGTAGGTTTTCAAGATCGGGATCCTATCCAGGATCGTTTTCTTCTTTGCAAGATCGAGATCGTAAAGTCGGATCGGGATCGTAATATCCTACTATAATGTCATTGTCTTAATAGTCTATGTAATATTATATAAATCTACAAATTATTATATATCATAAACACAAAATTATATGAATGCTTCAAAGTTATATGAATGTTTTATAGAAATATTGTCCTAAATTATGGTTATGAAATCTTTATGGAAGATTAACATGTTTTTTAAAATTATACGAAACACAAACCATAAATTTGTAGCTTTCTAGTTTGTGGTTCGAGAAAAATGTAAGATCGGATCGGAGTAGATCTTAAGATCCTATGGTCCAGATCGGGATCCTATAAGATCCTAAGTATGCAAATATCCTATGTAGGATCTGGATCGTTTTTTGCTTTGTAGTATCGTAAAATCGTAAGATCCTAAGATCAGGATCGGGATATTAACAACCTATGGTTGAAACAAAATATAAACCTTTTCATAAGTTATAAACTTTTTCATGGACCTTTCATAATGAATGCCCTTAATTTAATAATTTTCCTTGCCATTATCAATAAATAAGCATTATAATATATAGTTTTTACAAGATCATTCTAGATGCAATAATACATTGGCTAAGCCTTATAAATACAAACCAAGTCCATAACCATAAAAAATACGTCTAACACTCCCCCGTAGTTCGAGCGGGAAGATGTCAATCACTCAAACTGATATAGAACTCCTCAAATAAGGCTGATGTCAATCCTTTGGTGAAAATGTCTGCATACTGATAACGCGAAGGTACATGAAGGACCTGAAGTTGACCCTGAGCAACCATGTCACGAACAAAATAAATGTCAATCTCTATGTGTTGCGTTCGCTGATGTTGAACCGAATAAGTTGTCAAATAAATAGCACCAACATTATCACAATAGACAACTATGACAAAAGGGAGAGGTGAATATAGTTCACAAAGCAAATTATGAATCCAAGCAGCCTCAACAGCAACATTTGCAACACCCGTGTATCTTGCTTCGGCACTAAAGCGAGAGAGAGAGAGTGTGTGTGTGTTGACGTTTTACAGACCATGTTAGAAGATTCCCCCTCCCAAAAACACAATACCCGGATGTAGATCGTCGTGTGGTGTGGCAACCCGACCAATCAACATTAGTAAAAGCTATAAAAGAAGAAGGTGAAGAGTATAATTGTAGGCCAAAATTCAAAGTACCTTAAACATATCGCAAAATGGGCTTGAGAGCATCCATGTGAGGCTCTCGAGGATCATGCATAATGAGACAAATATGTTGCACAACATATGATATATCGGGACGCGTAAATGTAAGCCACCTGCAAGACTACGATATAAAATAGGATCAGAGACTAGATCCCTCGTAGATCTAAGTTTGGACTCAGTAACAACGGGAGTCCGGGTGAAGTTGCAGTTAGCCATGTGTGCCAGTTCTAATAGTTCCATAGCATATTGCGTTGAGAGAAACATGCCTGTAGAATCACGTGTATTAGAGATCCTCACAAAAATAGTTAAAGAGCACCCAAATCAATCATATCAAACTCCTTATGTAATGAGGAGATAATAAGATGAAGTAAATCTGTAGTGGAAGCAGTCAAGATAATATTATCAATGTATATCAATAAATACATAATATCAGTACCATGATGATAGATAAACAAAGATGAGTCACATCGACTCGCGTAGAAACAAACTCTGACAGCATAACCTGCAAACCATTTGAATTGAAAACCCACGCACGAGGGTGTTTGTCTCAATAATATACTCTTCCGTCCATAATTATAGTCCACTATTGACTTTCGAGGTCTTTATTTTAAAACTTTGACCTTAATTATTATTTTTTGTGTTATATAAAATTTGATGCAAAATATATGAATGGATTGGGTTTTAAATATATTTTTCATTAGTATAGTTTTTATCAAGTATTATATAACAAAAATAAAAATATTTAAGGTCAAAGTTAAAAAACAAAGACCTCGAAATTCAATAATGGACTATAATTATGGGACGGAGGGAGTAATGATATTTGTAACCTGCATAAATGATGCGGAAACCGAGAATCCATAAAGCCTAGCAGCTAATACATATAAACTATCTCATAAAGACCCCGTTACGAAAAGCATTCTTCACGTCAAGCTAACGAATATGCCAAATGCGCGATAGAGCAAGGATAAAAACGATCAGAATAGTAGGCGGTTTGACAACGAGGCTAAAAGTGTCATCACAATCAAAACCAAACTATTGACTACGTCCGTAAGCAACACGGCGAGCCTTATACATGCTTAGAGAATCGTTGGTATGATATTTATATCAAAACAACCACATTGACCGAACCTCTTCAGCATTGGGTGGTTTTGGTACAAGAACTCAAGTACTATTTTTAATTAACGCATTATATTCATCATGCATAGCATCCCACTAGTAAGGATCAGACAAAGCAATAGAAGGAGACTCAGGGATAAAGGAGATAGAAGACATAAGATCATGAAAATGAGGATTAGTCTTGATAGTTTCAACTTGAGCACGGGTGACAATGGGATGGGTTTGAGTGGTAGAAATGGTTACGTTTTGTGATGTGCTGCTATTTATGGATGGTTGGGCTGTGGTGTGAGCCTTGGTATCTGGTGGGAAGGTGGATGGAATATTTCTAGCGGATGAAGGAGGGGTTGTTGGGCCGGTAGGTGTAGGGATGAGCATGGTACCAGATTGGTACCGAACCCGTACCGAATTGGTGGTATCGTTATTTCCCAAGCATGAAAAGGGTGTACCGGTACCGTACCAAACGGGATTCGAGTATCGAAACCGGTACCAGTACTCAGTACTGAGAAATCGGTACCCATCTGATACTTCCAGTTTTTTGTTAGATCAAAAACTAAATTATAGATTTCATGCTAGTAACTTTCTATGACAACAACAAAAATACATGATATAACCTGCATTTTCGAGTGATTTCGAACTGAGGGTTCATTATCTTAACCCGAATCCGATTCATTAATATTCAACATTAAGGTTTCTTTAAAAATTGTGTCATCTCTCTACATAAAATTAATATATGCGAATTAGATACAAAATAAATTAATAATCATTGATGTAACTATGTATACTGGCATATGCGAACAAGATATAATAAACTAATAATCATTATATACTAATAATATACGCGTATGTGACTAACAACTTGAGTCAACAAGCTAACATATGTATACTGATACATGTGAATTCGACATATAAACTAATAATCATTAATGTAACTATATATTCTTATTATTAGATAAAATTAACTAATAATCATTGACTATGATGTATATTAGGGATATCTTATTGCATATGTAAAAAAGAAAACCTTTATATTTTTTTAATGGTGATGATCAAAGTGATTTAAAGATAGTAAATTTGATGATTTGAGTGATTAATAATAAGTTAGGCTTCATTTTTTTATTTGTGATGGAGCTATGGTTGTTATAGTAGGTTTTTTGAAATGTTTGGTTTGTTTTCTTATGACTACTCAAATTTTGGGTATTTTTTGATACTATCTCGTTTTGGTACCGGTACCGAATTAATGGTCCCGGTTTTTTTGCTCGATTCATGGTATCAGTCTTGTATCATGTACCGGGAATCGGTTCCGTTTTGATATGTACCGGTACGATTCCGGTTCGATATCCGGATTCGTGTCCAGATGCTTGATTCGCTGGTGGTATATATATAAAATAACTCAAATGCAAATCTCAACCAAATGCCCTTAACCAAGGGAAAAAGGTCAAAGAAACATAAGATATTCATTGACCCCCGCCTGTTTCTAGTCAAGCGCAAGTAGTGAGAGGAGTGAAGACTAAAAAGAATGTATTATTAGATTAAATATAAAAATAAATCGCACCCCCTCATGGAGAGCATGAGGGGTATTTATATGCCTAACACTTTGGCATAGATCCCCTTGTGTTACAATAATAAACCCTTGCGTATTACGAAGTGTCATAGCTTAGTCCAATTCACGTGTACGACTGCTTAACTTTACAAAATAGTAAGGCTAACAATCTCCCTCCAAGATGGTGTCATACGTGAATTGGTTATAATGTTTTCTACAAGCAAAAATAAAATAAAAAGTTAAGAATGAAGTCCAGCATCCTTGAGATTGTCTTCAATGACCTTGATCTTCTTAAATACTCCAGCTTTATTTCTTCAGCTTGTAGTATCTAGTTGAGTTTTTACTCCCTCCCAACTAGTAGGCACTTTTCTTCGGCTCCCTCCCAAACAGACACCCCTAAGACTGATAAGAATTAATGCACTCGTCTTGATTCATACAACCTCCTCCAGCTCGGCTCAAAGACCTTTCTCATTTAGGATACTCTGTGGGAAGGATGATATCATCAACATAGTCTCACTTAGGAAGCATCCAGTCTTGTTGAATTCAGCCCAAAGTGCACCAAAAGTACAAAATTCCTCAAACACAAAAGTCAAAATGGTAGCACCAAAGTAAAAAAGTTGAAGCACTAATCATCTCTGCGGACTAACCTCCGGCATATTTTATAAAGCTCGGTCAAGTGAACTTGTTGTGCGTCCTTGATGTACACATTTCTCCCTCCACGATGATGACATCTAAAGGAATCATCATACACATGTGTACATCGTATACCAACTGTAGCTGCTTATTTATCATCATAATCCGTGATTGCATAAGCAAGACTCTGTGAGAAGATGTCAAAAATTACTCTCTTTACAAATCTCTCCTGATCAACCCGATCTAAATCCCCTTATCTATTCTGTAGGCTAATACTGATAACCACTTATAACATCTCGTATTTTGCGGTCAATATCTAACCCGAGCCTCAATTTTATTTTTACCTTTAATTAGAATTTTTTTTTGCTTTTTAGCCGATTTAGTAAAAATCGTCGTTTTTGGCTATTCGCGAGCCGTGCTTAGGAATTTATCCGTTTAAGCGTTTAAGAATTTAAAATTTTCATGTTTTTGCTTCGGGAACCTAATTATTTTATTTTTAGTATTTTATGACTTTTTCTGCGTTTTAGCCGAAACCGTGTCAAAATCGTATTTTTACACTTTATAACATTTTAATTAAGTGTTTTAACACAGTACACAAGTACACTGAAATATTATGGTACAAAATTACAAAAAATGAAACATAAGCCCAAGCCATATGATGGCCAGCCATACAAGCCCAAAATAAACGCCCCTTATATTGTTTTCTCTCCTTCGATACAAACTAGGAAGTATTAGACACTTTATTTGTTTCCAATTCAAACATACACACATAAAACTCATGACTGGGAAAAAGATTTCTCTGCTTCTCCTCCTCCTTGCTCAATGTCACCATTAAAAACTCCATCACCAACAAAAAAATTCTATTCCTGCTCTCTCTCCTCTCTACCTTCGACGAACCACCAACACCACCATCAAAATCATCACCAAAATTTCTCCAAACACTTCCAATAACTCTTATATCACTCCTATACTAGTCCCCATCATTCTTTACAAATAAAAATCAACATGCAAAGTATTTAATGGAAGATCTTGATTTTCTTGATTTCATGGGTTTGATTTAAAAGGGAGTGTTTGGTTCGTTGTTTTCTTCAATTATTGCTACATAAGCTCTAATCTCTTGTTTAATTGTTATTTTTAATTCATAAGTTTATTTAATTTGATTGATTTCTAGAAAATATGATGCATGCATGTTATTAGGTGATTGTGAAAGTGATATGGCGATAGGTATTAGCTTAGGATGATTATAAATTAGGTTAGATTGGATTTTGAAAGCGGATTGGGACTAGTAATTTAAGACAGCAGGTTGTTGGTGTGATTCCAAATAATTTTTGACTTGAGGTCTATGATTTAATGACTTTTTTGGGTAGATCAACATACAAGGTGTATGTGGTACTTTGGATGGAGCCGTAAGTCCACCAACTTACAACCAAATTAGTGAAACTAGTCCAAATGAGTGACTTGCAGATAGTTTGTGTGTTAATGAAATATTTTTGGCTTAGAGTCTATTGTATCTTTACATAAATGGATAGAGTATAATCTCATGTCCATATGGTGAGTTGGATGGAGTCGTATCTCCTCCGGATGAGATAGTTACGCCCAAATTAGCGAAACTAGTCAAAATGAGTCATTGAATCTAGTTATGCATATAGTTTGTGATATAATGGAATAGTTTTGCTTAAAGCCTACTGGTTATTTACATAAATGATTAGGTTACTATATCAGGTCCTAGTGGTGAGTTGGATGGAGCTCCAACTCTTTCGGATGGTCGAGATACGACCAAAACCGTGGAAACAAACTTAGTGTGAGCCTAAAATTTGTAATACAGATAGTTAGGCTTGTAACGAATTTTATTTGACTTGAAGGCTACTGGGTACTTACATGGGTGAAGGGTACAACATATTAGGACTATGTGGTTCTTTGGATAAAGCCGTAACCATTCCGGATTAATGAGTTACGATCAAAATGGTGAAACTAACTAGAAATTATGCCCAGATTTTCAAACGAATATATCTTAAATATTTTGAACCTAGGTACTGTTTTCTAAAACTAAAAGTTGTAGATAATTGATAGACTTAAACTTGAGCTTTTGAATGGGGTTCTAACTAGTTACGAATTATGAGATATGATCAAAATGGTGAAGCGGGAAATTGTTTCCAAAACTCAGATTGTGTACTTAGGGGTAAATTGGTCATTTCACTTAGGTTCTAGATACATTGGAGTGTTGGGTTGATGACATCAGTAAACTAGGTTCATTAATCTTGATTGAGGCAAAAACCGTTTATTTATACCTATTACGGATTTTGAGATATAGGTCCATTAAGTCGGCGTAAGTGCAGAATTGTATAGTGTCGGATTGCTTTAAACGGTTTAACGAGTATAACGGATTTTATAAAATGGGTAAATAAGTGGTATAAGTGGGTTTATACTTGAAGGTGTATTAGATCAGGTCCTAAAGGTATGTTTGGATAAATCCCACTTGGTTAAAAGTAATTAGAACGCCATATCATGATCACGATTTCTTCATTGTATCTTTTGGTTGTTTTCGTCGTGTGCGTTTTATTTCTTTATACTAAGTCACCATTCTTTCTAGGTGATACTTAGGCGACTGTGATTTCACGCCATCCTTGATCTAACTTCAATACTTACTATTTCATTGCTTCTCGGTGAGTTCATAGCCCCACCTTTTCTTTTTTAATGGTTTTTCATAAACTGTTTTCGGGGTGAGAATACATGCTCGTTTTACTAAGTAAACTTATTGATTTCTACTACTTAAGCGTTACGTGACTATCTTTACTAAAGCTTTTACTTGCTTACTACATGACTTCTAAAACATGTGTAATACATGACTGTTTTCTTATGAACTGATTTAAAGCTTGATTTGCTTACTACATGATTTGAGATCATTGGATTCCTATATATGAAAACCGTGAGTTTTAAACACATTATTTGTTGAGTAAACTGCAAAAATGGTCCTTGTGTTTTGGCCAAATTGCAGATTTGGTCCGTCAAATTTCGAAATTGCAAAAAACGTCTTTATTTTTAAGGTTTGGTTCCACTTTTGGTCCTTGGTCGACTTGAAATGACTAAAATACCCCTCTACAATTTGGCCAAACCACAAAGATCATTTTTGCAATAATAAAAAAATTAAAATTTTTTAAAAAAATCTGTAAGAAATTTTTTTATTTCGGTTTCAGATTACGAGGGATAATTTTTTTTTTAAATTATTCTTTTTATTTCGGTTTAAGTTTAAGAGCAATAATTTTAAAATTTTAAATTTTTTTTATTTCGGTTTCAGTTTACGAGCAATAATAAAAAAAATTAATTTTTAATTTTTATTTATTTCAGTTTCAGTTTACGAGAAATAATAAAAAAAATTAGAAGTTTTAATTTTTTTTATTTCGGTTTCAGTTTACGAGCAATAATAAAAAAAAATTAAAAATCTTTAAAATTTTTAAAATTTAAAATTTTTTATTATTGCTCGTAAACTGAAACCGAAATAAAAAAAATTTAAATTTTTTTAATTCTTTTTATTATTGCTCGTAAACTGAAACCGAAATTAAAAAAAATTAAAATTTTTTTAAACTTTTTTTTTAATTATTGCTCGTAAACTGAAACCGAAATAAAAAAGAATAATTTTTTTATAATTGCTTGTAAACTGAAACCGAAATAAAAAAAATTAAAAAAAAAATTTCATACAGATTTTATTTTAATTTTTTTTTATTATTGCAAAAATGATCCTTATGGTTTGGCCAAATTGCAGAGGGGTATTTTAGTCATTTCAAGTCGACCAATGACCAAAAATGGAACCAAACCTTCAAAATAAGGACGTTTTCTACAATTTTCAAATTTGACAGACCAAATCTGCAATTTGACCAAACCACAAGGACCATTTTTGCAATTTACTCTTATTTGTTTTACTATTGGACACAAGTGTTTTAAATTGTATGCTATCCAGATTATTGCCTAAGTTACCGCATTGTCATTTAAGTCTCTACCAATCATGAACCGTTAATTGCTAATGTAGCAAGCGCGAGTGTTATGGATTGATCTATTGAGACTGACAATCCTATATATAGTCACTTGTATATTATATCTAATGGTGTTAGGGGGTATAGGGTTTGGTATAGGGATTAAGTAGTTAGTGTGTTTAGGTTTTTTTTGTATTGGGTTTTTAGTGGTTAGTGGTTTAGGGTTTTTGATATAGGGTTTAATGGTTAGGGGAGTGGGTTATAGGGTTTTTGGTATCCGGTTTAGCGTTTAGTGATAGTTTTGGTAAAGCGTTTTATTGGTTAGGTTGTTATATGTTTTTGGTAGAGGTTTAGTGGTTTAGGGTTTATAGGGTTTTTTGGTATGAGGATTTTAAAGTTTAGTATACATCACATGTGATAATATGACGTAGTGGTTAAGATGTCTGTTGAAGGTATTCGTATAGGGTTTACTGGTTAGGGGTTAAAGTTTATTTGTATAGATTTTCAAAGTTTATGTATACATCACATGTGAGATTATAACTATGGTTAGTGGTTTAGAGTTTTTGGTATAGTGTTTTATAGTGGTTCGGGAGTTAGGGTTTCTTGGATATAGATTTTTAAAATTTATGTCTAATCACTTAGGATGATATTATACTTTAGTTGGTTTAGGGTTTAGGGTTTTGGTATAGATCTTTAAGTTTTATTGCATGTCACTTGGGTGATATTAATAACCAGTGGTTAAGGGTTTAGGGTTTGAGAGTGTTAAAGTTCATTGATAGAGTAACGATTAAAAGCGAGAAGCAACCGATTGATAACTACCAAAAACGTCTCAAAACGGCCCAATACGTCTGAACATGGACGAAAATGCGTAAAAGCTGGTGAAAACTCGCGAAAGCTTAAGAAAAGGCATGAAAGCGGACGAAAACGCGCGAATGAGGGCGAAAACGTAAGAAAATGTAAAAAACGGACGAAAATGAAAGAAAACGTGTGAAAACGAAAGAAAACGTAAGAAATCATGCGAGAACATAAGAAAACGTGCGAGAGCGTCTAAAAACAAACAAAAACGCGCGAAAACGAATAAAAACGGACAAAAACATGCGAAAACAGACGAAAACGCGCGAAAGCTGACGAAAACGCGCGAAAGCTGACCAAAACGTGCGAAAGCCTACGAAAACGCGCAAATGCGGACGAAAGCGTTAGAAAATGTCCAAAAACAGACGAAAACGTGTGCTAACGAAAGAAAACGTGCGAAAGCAGACGAAAACAGACAAAAAAATATGAAAACAAACGAAAACTTATGAAAACGTGCGAAAACGGACGAAAACGTGCGAAAACGTAAGAAATCGTGCGAGAACATAAGAAAACGTGCGAGAACGTGTAAAAAAGAACGAAAACGCGCGAAAAGGTGCGAAAACAGACGAAAACACGCGAAAGCGTACAAAAACGTGCGAAAGCGGACGAAAAGGTACAAAAACGTATAAGAACGTAAAAGACATTAAAAAACGTACAAAAACTTAAATAAACGTAAAAACGTAAAAAAACATGCAAAATGTAAAAAAGGTTAATTAATTGCAATTTGGGCAAGATTTGCCAACTCTACAAATAATGAGGAGTGGTTAGTGTGAGTTTTAGTAAATTTACAATTTTGGTCCCTCCGTGTCTTTTTTAATTTTAAATCTTATCTTTTTAATTTAATAAAATGGATGGTCTAGATTTGTTAGGAAGAAACTATGTGGAAAACTAGAAGGGAGGTTGAATAGTTTTCCGCTTTTTAAATTAATGTTTATGTTTGTTTATGAAAACTTAGATTTGACTTTTTGTGAATTCAATACTTGCACAATATGAACAATATAAATATGGTAAGAGTGCAAATCAAAGTAAGAGTTGTGAAAGATCACACCACAACACAAGGATTTATAGTGGTTCGGTTACGAAGCTCCTCTTCGGCCTACTCCAGTGTCTCCCGAGCCACCTAACTCGAGAGTTCTTCACTACGTCAACAAGCTCCTTTATGAGCGGAGAAACCGACACAACGTTGCTTTATATCAATTTCTGACACTAAGTTAGGATTTCGAGTTCTAATCATAGCTAGATCAATCTATCACAACACAACTTCACGACTTGTCACGACTGTCACAACTTCACGACTACTTCACAACTTCACTACACAACTTAGCTCACACCTGATCACAACAACACAACTTTCTTCACACCCTCACGACTTCACAACTCACACTTCCACAACTCTCCTCACCACAGTACTTAATGTCACAACTATCTAACACTACTAGAAAAGATCACCATGATCCAACTATACTTACAACAATCACCAAACCTAACAACTACACAACTTTACAAGATTTACAAATGATTTACAAATTATGATGTGAATGCAATAGGATTTGGAATATACACTTGGGGTGTAATACTTCTTCACTTGATGATAGGAAGTTTTCTTCTCTTGCACGAGGAAATTAAGCATGGATCCTGGAAACCAAAGCGTTATGAGTTAAATTATAAAAGGATTATTTATGAGATAGTGGGCAGTTTTAGAGCAGAAAAGAAAGATGGCAAAAGGTGAAAAAAATAGTGGGGAAAAGTCCAGTAATTTATAGGACGAACTGGAGGAAGCGACATATATCTGGCGATCCCTTTAAATAGGGGGGCGGTCCCCTTAAAAATAAAGGGGGCCGCCCGTGTTATTAAGGGGCGCCCCCTAGGCTAGAAGGCTCCCCATTTTGTCTTTTTGTGTAGTGGGAATTTTCTTGGAACGATTTCTAGCCGTTTTAGTGTCCGAAAATTGAATTCATAATGTTTTATTTTGATAAAACATTTCTTTAATTGTAGAAAAATGTTTTGTAATGTTTATAAAAAATGACTATAACATTTTATAAAAATATACAGTTTAATAAAATTCCTTGATCATAAAATGCTAAAAGCATTTGTTTATTCATGATCATTAAGTGATTAAATTATCGAAAATGAAAATTAACTACTAATTACTTGTTTGCGTTTTAATTTTACATTGAACGTTTTTATATTTTGTGATTATCAAAACGTAAGGATGTGAAAAATAATATAATGATATTATTAATGCATTATATTCCTATCACAATCTCCCTTTTTTGATGATTACAAAATTTAAACTTCTAAATGTGAATTATTTTTCCTCAAAGTATTTAGTGAGTGGTAAGTCAGTTTCCTCCCCTTTTTGTAAAATCAAAAAGGCATCATCGAGAATTGCAAGTAAAAACGACGGAATAAAAGCTCCCCCTTGATGTGTGCTCCCCCTCGTTCGAGGGCACCAAGGAATCGAGCTATGGTTTCTTAGCTACAAAATTGAGTTAGAACAATACAAATATTTTTAACAAGTAACAAGAAGGAAGGAAAAATAAGACAAGAACAAGCAATATTAAAGCAAAAGATACTTCATTCATTTAGGACAATGTGTGTATACTACACACAAGCATACATAGAAACTAATATGCTTTAGAAGCATATTGATATAACAAAAGACTAAAAAATCCTAAATGTGCCATAGAAGGATTTTGGACTTGCTTGTGATTCAAAAGTGCGAACGGATTATTTGTAGGCATATGGTGAGATTAGTTGATTGTGGATAGAGAGTTTGGAGCGAAGGCGGTCATGGGAGGATAGTCTCGTTGGACTCTAGGTGGTGGTTATGGTTGAGTGATGAGGAATTCAATCCAATTGATATCCTCACTTAAGGCAATGAATTGTTTTTGGGTGAAAATGCAACAAGGGCAATACCCAACATGAGATTCAACTTGGTTAATGTTGAGGGTGTGTGTAGTGTTTGGAGAGTGAAATGATGAGGAAAGTTGTTTTGTTGTTGTTGGTATAGATGCATGTGCTAGGAGGGTTGATAGATCTTGCAGTTGATTAATGTCATCAACAAGCTTTCTCCTACTTGTGAATGTGAGTGGTATGTGTTAATTTGGTAGTTACTTTGAAGTGAAGCTTGAGTGTTGAGTAACATGTGGTATTGATTGGTTAGATGGGTGATGAATAAATAAATTTGATGTGAAACAATTGTGTTATTGGCGGGTGAGTGTCCTTAATGTAGGATTTTGGTGATTGCTGATATTGTGCGATTGTTTACTGAGTTTGTTCATGAGTGAGGGGTGAGTGGTTTTGGCTTTGGTGTGGGTGAACTTATATTGAGTTCATTGGATGTGTTACAAGGATTGGAGTTATCTTCCTCAAATGGGTTTCACACTCATTTTGGCTACCCTTGATGGTTTGGATGTGGGTTTGTTGGGAAGGTGGACATTGTGAGGAAGATTGTGATGAAGAGTTTGAGGATGTAATTTATAGTGGAGGAAAATGGTATAAACTTAGGAAGAAGAACATTTAAAGGGAACCAATCAAGAATGTTGTATGAATGTTAATGGAAACAGTAGTCTAAGTGCAAAGAGGGTATATAATGTTAAGGAAGGAATGAAAAATACTGTTTTCCCGTGCCAGCTAGGGCGGTCCCCTTAATTAGGGTCGGTCCCCTTAAAGATAAGGGGGCCGCCCTTTATGAATTAAGGGGGTCGCCCACTGCAATTTCCTAGATTTTCCAAAAATTGATTTTTCTCAAAAGTTTTGTGAGGGTTTCAGTTTTGGTGGTTGATTTGCAGCAAGTCCATCCTTTTATGGCAATTAAGATGTTTTAACACATAACGAAATAAGGCATTCAACAATCTACAATATTATAGCCCAAATATGAAGGAAAAAAAAATTTCACAAAATTATGGCAAATAAAGCATTTAGAATACAGACCAAAAGGAGTGAAACATAGCAACTAGATATAATACATAAAGCATTTTTTTGACAAGAGAGTTTAAGTTAAAAACAAACCGAACATTTGTGTAAATACTAGTGTGTGCCTAAATGCGACAGATGTGGAGTAGAGATTATTTCGACACTAAGACATGAAAACCTATAAGAAGATAATCTAAGCTTCCTGGATTAAAATTTTGCTCACCCAAGATTATCGTAAATAAATATAGGATTATATATTTAGACAACAAGTAATAAAGTCCTTTTGCATATGTGAAAAAAAATGTTTAGCATATCTCAACAAATATGAAAAATTAAAATTTCATGTGATCCTAGATCGTGAGAAAGAACTTTCTTTAGAAAATAATAGAATAGGACTATTGTATATAAAGGTAGAAATGGAGATAGTGCATTATATGAGGATGAATTTTGTAAAAGTTTGCTTATAGTTGTTTCTCAATCTTGTGTTTTTGTGCAAAACAGAAGCCTAGACACAAAGAGAAAAAAATAATTGTTCAGTGGGTGGTCCCCTTAAAGTCTGGGTGGTCCCCTTAAAATTAAGGGGGCCGCCACCTGCTGAGAAAATTTTCTCAGAATTTTGACAAATAGTTCATTTTCTAATTTTAGTGCTAACACTTAGTCAAATTTGTTCCATCAATTCCTAGACCAAGGCGTAAGTAGTTAAAATGGTTCACGTTTAAGTGGATTAGTTCAGATAATCGGCTAAGTTGTCTTCGATGAGACTTCTCTATAGAGACATTTCCTTTTTGGAACATTACACGGGAGCGGAAGTGGGGCGAATTCTATTTTAAGCTGAGTTTGTTTAGAACTTATATCTAGGATTAACAATAACAATGGTAACAATATGCACAGCAGAATTAAATAAAGAACATCAATGTTATTTGAACAAGGTTTTATTACCATACGTTTCCACTAAGCCTCAATATTATTTAATCAGAATAATACGGTTACCTATCTCTAACAGTAACAGGGATCAAGAAAAACCTTGATTACCTTGAGGCTACACCACACAATAACTAGACGTCTACATCTTGAGATATACACACACACACAATTTTCTCTATTCTGTGTATTCAAAACCTATGACCTGATATCTATTTATATACTAGAGATATTTAGGTTTACAAAGAGATAAACATAAATCTTTTAAACATTTAACTTGATCTTCTGTTATCTTCTATCTTCTTAAGGAGATCTTCTAGAATCTTAATATTCTCCTACATCTTGTAGAATTCTTTAATGACAATTTTGATCCTTTTGTTTCATTACTTGTTTCGTTTGTCTTATCAAATCTATAATTCCCAACAGTATTATCTACGGACTCACATTCTTCGTCTTTTGTGAGTTTTGTTTCCGTAGACATTAGAGTTTTCATTGGCTTAGAGTCTTCTAATCAGAATTTTTTAAGCATCTGTTTTATGTATTTTGATTGGTTAAAAAATATACCATCTTCTAATTGTTTTATTTGTAGTCCTAAGAAAAAATTTAGTTCCCCCATCATACTCATTTCAAACTCATCGTGCATGATCTTGGCAAAATCATCACACATTTCTTGACAAGTTGATCCGAATATAATGTCATCGACATATATTTGGACAATGATGAGATTGGGTTCTTTTTTTACCATTCCCATGGTGTAATCATGTTTAATAAGAAAATCTTTCAATCTATCATACCAAGCTTTAGGAGCTTATTTAAGTCTGTAAAGGGCTTTTTGAGTCTATAAACATGATTAGGTTTTGCGAAGTCAATGAATCCCGGAGGTTGTGCCACGTATACCTCTTCATTGATAAAACCGTTAAGGAATGCACTCTTTACATCCATTTGAAATAATTTAAAGTCTAATGCGCATGCATAGGCTAATAATATTCTTATGGATTCTAGTCTAGCTACGGGTGCATAAGTTTCATCATAATTAATTCCTTCTTGTTGATTATAACCTTGGGCGACTAGCCTAGCTTTATTTCTAGTTACAATGCCATTTTCGTCGAGCTTATTTCTATACACCCATTTGGTTCCAATAATGGTCATATTCATAGGATTAGGGACTAATTCCCAAACATCATTTGATATAGATTGGTTTAGTTCTTCTTGCATATCATCTTTTAAAGCTTCATTTATATTTTTGAGTTCTATTGTTGAAAGAAAACAAAAGAAATTACTTTTGTCTTGAGCTTGTGATCTAAGAGTTCTTTGATTTAGATTACCAATAACATTATCTAGGGGATGACTTTTAGATTCTTTAATGTTTATGATTTCATTATTTTCTAGAGATTTATCTTCGAGATCATTGCCTAAGGGTCTTGTTTTATTAACCTCAATAGCTTCTTCTTTGACTAAATCATCATCCTCCAAAGGTGATGTTTTAGGCAGGGGAGGAGTTTCATCGAATGTCACATTTAAGGATTCTTATAATTTCATTTTTGTTTGTTGAGAATTATATATGCTTAACTATTTTGCGAATATCCTAGGAAAACACCTTCGTATGACTTTGGGTCAAACTTGATGAGGTAATCTTTCGTATTAAGAATGAAGCATTTACTTCCAAATACTTTGAAGTAATTAAGATTAGGTTTTCTACCTTTTAATAATTCGTAT